>LNAC01000265.1:406458-656281 GCA_002007465.1 Ailurus styani
CTACCCCCCACGACCCCCCACCCTGCCCCTCAAGTTCCTCATATCAGAGAGATCATATGATAATTGCCTTTCTCTGATTGACTTATTTCGCTCAGCATAATACCCTCCAGTTCCATCCATGTCGTTGCAAACGGCAAGATTTCGTTTCTTTTGATAGCTGTATAGTATTCCATTGTATATATATATACCACATCTTCTTTATCCATTCATCTGTTGATGGACATCTAGGTTCTTTCCATAGTTTGGCTATTGAAAACACTGAATCTTTAAAAGGAGTATATCCAAAAATAATTTCTTGGCTTGATTATCTTCACGGTAGTGTGACCGTATGTCCCTTGGAAGATTTAGCTAGCCGACCTGGCACCTCTGGCCCACTCATCATTTTCAAATTCAATAAAAGAAACATCGTGTTTCCCAAGTATGAAACCTATCTCCTTGAAACCAGAGAATTTAGCAGCTCATAGCATCATCCCATGAGTCTCCTCTGGTAAGTTGTTAAGGAGTAAAGTACAGTTTGTAGGATAATGGTGAGGATCTGTTGTTCCATTTCTTTGGGTCTTAGCTGAGTCTGCGGCTCCATGACCAGGCCTTTTTAGTAGCAACAAAGCCTCTTCTATTTTTCTGGCCTCTCGTTTGTCAGCAAAGTACCACTCATTTTAGAGATATCAGAATCTGTTTTTGCGCATGGCATTTGCATTGGTTTATCACGAGATAGAAATTCTTTTAACTTTCTCAAGGTATTTCTTCATGAGACCAGTTTTTTTTTTTAAATAAAATAGGCCTTCACTCTCTTCTTCATGGCTAAAAAATAAGGGAAAAGCATACATGGGGCTCTCATACAATTCTTTGTTTTATGTTGCCAATGTAAGTTTTATGATTTAGTCTGATATTTTGGGTTAAATATAATAAGCAAAATAAGACAAACAAGCTCTTAAAGAATCAACCCCAGCCAAGGCTACCTTTAATAGTTTCCTTTTGCTATCAATTAAGTCATCACCCCAGTAGGTCAACAATTTTGTTGTTTCATAATTAAACCAACATAACACCATACCACATTGTCAATTGTTAGCCCCTCTACACTAGAGGATTAAATTTTCCTAAAGCTTTGGTGCTAAACAACTATGAAGAATTTTAAAACATAGTTTTTCTTTTCCAGCAAGCAGACAATGGATGCCACACAGTCTTCAGTAAAAACAAAAATTAAAAACAAATTATGCTTATATTTCTTAATATTCCCCCTTAATTTCATTCCTCTTCATGTTGCCTTTAGTCTTGTAAAATTATTATTCACAGAAAACAAAATCCCTCCTGGACTCTTCACTTTCCTGCTTTCTCACTTCAGGATTTAAATATGCAAGGAACTTTATTAGCAGGGAAGAAAATATAATTATACCTCTCAACTTATGGAAGGGACAATTGTGATGGGCTTGCCACAGGGAGATTTCATTACACTCAGATTTTGCATTGAATGCCTTTGTAATAAGTTAGAAGTATCCCTGTTTCAGTAATAGACATCAAACTCAAGGAAAAGAGGGACAGTTGTTTTGATGCACCCTATTTGCTGTAATTGGTAACAAAGATAAGAGGTCAACATATTCCTTACATGGGGGCTACTTGTCTTCATGACTGCTTTCTTTTTATTATTGTGGTAAAATATCCAGAAGATAGAATTTACCATTTTAAAGTGAACAATTCTGTGGCACTAAGTACATTCACATACTATGCCAACATCAGCATGATCTAATTCCAGAAATTTCTCATCACCCCAATAGGAAACCCCATATACCATTGTACCTACAGTATTTTAAACCATGGATTGGATGCTTGGTTTGGGATCAGAATTTCTTTATCCCTTCCTTTCTATCTCTGGTAGATGATTATATTTGAAAGCATGAGCTCTGAAATCTAATTGCTTACATTTAAATTCTGTTCCTTCTGCCTACTCATTCTGTCTGAGCTTTGTTGTCCTCTACTGTAAAATGGGAACAGTCATTAAATCTCTTACAAGGTCCTGAGGAATACACTAGAGCATATACAATCTGCTCAGTTCAGGATCTGACAGGCATTAAGAACTCAATATACGCTTGACATATTTATTAATTTATATTTTTCATCAAACCTTCCATCTACCAGGCACCATTCTAAATGCTGTATAAATGTGAACTTTAAAAAAAATTTAAAGATTTTATTTATTATTTGACAGAGAGAGACACAGTGAGAAAGGGAACACAAACGGGGAGTGGGAGAGGGAGAAGCAGGCTTCCCGCAGAGCAGGGAGTCCAATGCGGGGCTCAATCCCAGGACCCTGGGGTCATGCCCTGAGCCGAAGGCAGATGCTCAACAACTGAGCCACCCAGCCACCCCCAACTTTAAAATTCTTAATAATCCCAAGAGGTAATCACTATAACCAACTCCATTTTGCAGATGAGGAAACTCAATCACAGAGAAGTTAGGTAACTTGCCCAGTGTCCTACAGCTTTTAAGTTGAAGAGCCAGGATTCAGGCTGCCAGAGGCCATGTTCTTAACTACAATGCCATACTCCTTCTATGTTATTACTTCCACTGATTATACTTACCCCAAATGTATATAGTTACTCTTTCCTTACCATTTTTTGTCTACTTCCTGGAACAATTTAATGTTGCCAAAAACAGAGGCCATCCATATTCCTGCCTTCTTTACACATCATCTTAAAGTGTTTCTGTGTATTCTTACCCTTTGTTTTTCACTAAATGTGTGAGTTTTAGACAAATGAGTCAGGTATTTAGATCAAATACATTTGGGAGAATAATATTTTTTTTTTGCCATACCATCATTGAGCACAAGAGGAAACAAAATTGCATGTCTAGTCTCTAGTCTGACACCAAAATCATGGTTCTATGGGGCATCCTGCAGCCCTAGGGCACAGTGCAGGAAATTCTCCTCTACTTAATCCCAGATAGAGGGGAGAGAGATTTTGGGAAAACCAGCACATCACTTTCCGAAGTCCAAATCCTATAGAGAGGAAGTGAAGGGAATCAACATCACCTAAGCACATGTACATGCCAGTATGTGAATGAGATGCCAGTCTAACAAATATCACTTCCAGTTACCATAAATTATTAGCAGAGATCTGCATATTTAAATAAAGCAAGCTTACTGGAAATCCAGGGCAAGATGCTTCATTACATGATTAAAGAAAAAAAAAGTACAGTTTCTGATAAAATAAATTTCCCTTGAGGCACAATTGTTTTTCTTTGTACCTTCAAAAGGATGAAAGGGCTTCATATTACTTGGAGGTATGTCAAATTCAATTTCTTTCCTTTTTTTCTTTTTCTTTAATTACAAAAGTAATATATGCTCATTGTAAGGAGTTCAAACAATATAGCAGTAAGTAGAGTAAAATAAAGTTCCCCTCTTACCATTGCCATCTTCCAACCATGGTCTCCAGAGGCAACCACTGCCAATACTTTAGAATAAAACCTTCAGATACTATTTTTTTGCACATATGTAAGCATATATGGATATGCAAATGCAGGGATCTACATCTTCAAATACACAAAAATCTAACTTTTGTATTTATTAGCCATGGGAAAAAGCATAAAAAAGACAAGATAGATTGCAGCAGAAGTTGAAAACATATTGGGTCTCCCATTAAGAGCTGCTGACACCCAGAAAATAACAACAAATTGAAAAGAATTGCAGAGACAAGGTTAAAATGAACAGATCTTTTAGCCGAGAACACAAAGCATCATTCAATAAACAATGTATGTCTAACTCCAGACTGTGGCCAATTTAGTTTGATTGGTTATACAACCACTCCTCCTCATCAGAACTAGGTCAATAGTACCATCAGCTTTGAAGATTTATGTTAGGTGATGCTTCGGAATAGAAAAAAAATTACTGCATATACTCATCACTATTCAAATTCTTGCTGATTTGACATTCTCCCCAACAGCCTTGCTAATGCACTGCTCTCTTGTTCAAAATATCCCTCTCCATCCCCTCATCTTTCCTACCATCTACCTAAAGCTTATTTGTGCTTCACACAACAGATTATTTCCTTCCACTCTGGAAAGACTTTCTTCATCACTCTGAGCCAAAGAGATTGCTTTGTTTTCTGAACTGTACCCGTTGGAGTATGACATTTTGTGATGAACCATTTTGTGTGATAGCTTGATTTTGTCCCATATGCTTCTGGGTAAGGGTATTTCAAGCATGTCCAGGTTGTCTGGCATGATTCACCTGATATTCAATGAAAGAATTTTTGATAAGAAATTTATTTCAGTTGCTATGGACTATAATCAGACATTGACCAATGTTCATGGTTTAAATCTCAAGAAATCAAAGATGATTTCCCCAAAGCTTTTATGTTCTGGATTCTAGGATAAGGACTGTTAACATGCTACCTGGAATTTCTTAACTCAGGACCCTTGGATAGACTCCAAAGCAGCATTAAGGCCTTTGAAATTATGAGCAACACTGGGGAGGTGCATTCATGGGTATCAAGGATGGGGAGGAGGAGAAACCCTATGGCTTTCAACAGATGCTCCACAGAATCTGTGTCTCAAAAGGGTTAAGAAACATCACTTAGGACACATAGCAGATACAAAGTATTTGCGGAGAAGGTGGTGGCATTTGTGTGGCAGTGTGGAGCTTGGATAACACAAGGACTTTACCTCTTTGCATAGATGAAAGAGTTTGTAGGAGCACTTGTTTCCACCCCTCCATTTCAACCAGATGCTCAAATGTTTAACATTAATAAACTATCCACCTTTTGATATTTTTCAATAAGTTGAAAAACAGCCAGTCATGACCATAAACTCCCTTTGTGGCAGGAGATTGCAGCAGGGAGGGTTAGAATGAGAAAAATGCCTCAGGCCAGAGAGGGTTTACATAAAAATGAGGACTGAACCTTAATATGATCTCAAACCTCAGTACACCATTCCACATTCAGTTAAACACATGCACGCAGTCCTGCAAATTTCTCTTTCTATTGGTATGTGCTTATGCATAACTGGTATGAATGATCCTTATAATAAAACATGGCTCTGAGAACCCATGTATAACCCTTCAGCTCCTTAGAGGATATTAGTAAGAATGATTCTAGAGTATAATGCTCAAGCCAAAAAGAAGTCTGGTGAGTAGAGCTCATTATTTCTGAAACTTGTCATGCCCTGCAACAGAAAAAAACACGTCATTTGCTCTGACTTAAATTAGAGCTGGTTTCCCACTGAGTAGTGTGTTGAATCTTTGGCAGAATAACAGATGATGCTTTAGACAATTATACATCCATCTTGGGATGAGACTGAACCCAGCAGTATTTAGACATATCTCGATTTCAAATGATGGAAGCAATTACCCCTTTACGAGACTGGTAGAAGTCTGTATTTCCTGGGAATCAGGACATCTGGGTTTTGGTCTTGAGCCTGCCATTAATAGGTGTGTGACCTTGGACAAATCAGTTAATCCAATTTCCTCATATGTAAAATCAAGGGGTTAGATTCTGACTGTTCTCTGCTCCCTTCCAACTCTAGCATACTAAAGCTCAGGTATCACCTCAAAGGCAGTGAAAGGGTTAGGAAATTTTTGACAAAAAGAGAACATGAGGAAAGAGATTTATCTCGCTTTAAGAAATGAATTCTTGAGAACTCATGTTAGATTATGAATCTGTAAAATGAATCTTATTTTTTAAAGATTTTATTTATTTATATGACAGAGAGAGATTACAAGTAGGCAGAGAGAAGAGGAAGCAGGCTCCCTGCTGAGCAGAGAGCCCGATGCGGGCCTCGATCCCAGGACCCTGAGATCATGACCTGAGCCGAAGGCAGAGGCTTTAACCCACTGAGCCACCCAGGCGCCCTGAATCTTATTGTTTTATTAGCTATGTAAATACACTGTTTTAGATAATTTACCACCATTCAAATTTCAGGTTTCCTGACCCCAGTCTCTCTCTGGAGGTGAACACTATTTAAATATCTAAGTATGGTGGAGTCAACATCTAAAAGATGTTTTGTGTTTGCTCTCTTTGGATGGTCATACATCAAGTTTTCTGAAGTTCTGTTCATCTGGGATGGAAAACCTCTTTAAAGATTGTTATCTGTTCATTCAACAATTCTTATTTGCTCAGCTACCACATGACAATATAAGGCCATGTACTGGAAAGCAGGGAGGTCCCGGTGAATTTGGTCTTAAAAATTGGGATTTTTAATGTGTATAGCTCTGTCATCCTGAACTGACGTCTAAGAGGATAAGAATAATTTATCTCCTTTAGTAACAATATTGCAAAGGAAAGCAAAAGTCATGTACATATGCCTCTCACTTAAGAAAATTTTCTTCCAGAGTTAAGGAGAAAAAGGCATGGGATAAGCTCAAGGAATGTCTGATGCTCTTTGGGAGAATGAGAACAATGTCAGCTGGGCAATGGTTTCTTTCCAAAGATTTATGGTTCACTAGTGTCAGTCACCAGGAAGTAAAAATAGTTGAAGACATGGATCAAAGGTTTTATGCACTCAACAACTCAATTCTGGAGGCAAGTAAGCAAGACTACCTCTGGAATACATTGTTGACATAAATGAGCTTCTTAGTTTGAAAAATATACAAACAGCCACTTCTCTGCCTAAAAACTTCAGTCATGCCAGGTTTTCCTTCTGTATCTTCTCTTTGCAATGAATATTCCAAGAACCATAAATTTTCCCTCGGGATACATTTAGTCAATCACTCGTGATAATGCAGCTGAATTTTCTCTCTGGGCAATACTTACCCTCCCTAAGTAAAATATAATTATATGTTAAATCAATAAAATTAAATGGTTGATGATTCAAATAACTCCGCGTTAACTTTCACCTGCAATGCCTCAACATCTTTCATTCAATGAAGTTATGAGGACCTGTTATGTACTAGCTGCCCTAGCAGGTGATGATGATACACAGAAGGTAAAACACCACATCCAGTATCATAGTAACAGAAAGTAAGCCATTTAAAGCAAGAATGTATATTTTCTCTAGTGACACTATGACTCACAAAATTTAGGAGGAGAGGCTGGCTTCAACTCAAAGTTTGTGTCCTCATCCGTAAAATTGGGAAAATACTATCTATCTTATAGGTTGTGAGGATTACAATGGGATAAATTATGTTGGATCCTGCATTTGTTGGCTCAGGCTGCTGAAACAAAATACCACAGGCAGGGTAGCTTAAACAACAGAAATTTCTGTTCTCATGGTCCCAGAGGCTGGCAGCCCAAGGTTAAGGTGCCAGGAGAGTTGGTGTCTGGTTAGACCTAACTTCCTAGCTTGCTGATAGCTGCCTTCTTAGTGTGCCCCCACCCTCTAGATCTCTGCTGTCTCTTCTTATAAGGACACCAGTTCAATCTGATTAGAGCCCCACCCTTATGACCTCATTTAACCTTAATTTCATCCCTAAAATTGCTATTTCCAAACAATCATATTGGGGGTTTGGGCTTCAACATGAATTTTAGGGTAATACAATTCAGTTTATAACAGACCCTTAACAGAGTTCCTGGCACATCAGTTAACATTTTTTGAGAGCTCACTACAATTGCCATGGTTATTTTTACAATAGGAGTTATGAGTATTTTCCCCCATAAACTCAAGACAGCTTGGAAAGATTGTGTAATTATAAAAGTAAAAAGGAAACTAACCATGAAATGTTTCTCAAAGACCCCTGTACCCTCATCACCTCCTAAAGGGGATTATTATCCTTAGGCTACAACTCAGTATGTGTGCATTGGGGTCCCTACTGACACATGGCCCTGTTTCTGATGTTGGTGTGAATATGAGACACTTTGGGATCAGCTTTTCAATCCCACAGTGGCTGCCCAAACCCTGCTAATCATCTTCCAATCAGTTCATCCCAGGCCTACACAAGGCACTGCAGTCTGCCTACCCACTGTAATACCAACACAGCTGTTCCACTCTAGAAAGCAGGGTCCAATCTGTACACAGGAGCCATTAAAGTATTTCTCTTTGCTTTAATTAACAGGCTTTGGAAGCAGTACACTTTCCAAAATGAACCTCCACAATATCCACTGTGACTCTCCTTTTGGCACAGGGAGAAAAACTATCACTTCAGGAAATTGTGACCATTTGGCCGAGCCTCTGTGCATGGGCCTCCAATGTGATCCTCTTTGTGTAAATCTTAGAGACACGAGCTGGTAAGAAATGGAAACTGTTTTGTCATCCTTTGAGGATGCTCAAAACAAAACAAAAAAAAATTCTACCTGTTCCGAAAAGCTAATTTGCAATGCAAATACTACATTAAAATCAATATTTTATATGCTAACTTGCCTTCTCAAAAACAAGTGCCTGCTGAAAATTTTGTGGAATTTACTTACAGGTTAAGACCATAGAGTCAGAGACCCTTAACACTAATGCTAGTTTTTCTGGTCCCAGACAGGTAAACCTAGGGTAGAAGAATTACCAAGGGATGAACACAGAGATGTGAAGAATAAATGCGAGTAGCTTAGCAGCCAATGAACTTCTTACTCAAACTGGGCAAGCATCTACTGGTATTTGAGCCACTGTAATGATAGAATCTTCCCAAAGTAAAATATATTTCAATAAGACGTATTTTTATTTTGGCTCAAGATAAAAAAAAAAAACAAAAAATAAAAACTAAAAAACCTCTAATGTCATCAGACATTCCAACCCTACAAATGACACACATCTAAAAAAAACCTCTCTGGGCGCCTGGGTGGCTCAGTGGGTGAAAGCCTCTGCCTTCGGCTCAGGTCATGATCTCAGGGTCCTGGGATCGAGCCTCAGATCAGGCTCCTTGCTCAGCAGGGAGCCTGCCTCCTCCTCTCTCTCTGCCTGCCTCTCTGTCTACTTGTGAGCTCTCTCTCTCTGTGTCAAATAAATAAAATCTTTAAAAAAATAAAAGTTAAAAAAATTAAAAAACTCTCTTCATTTCACCTGCCCCTACCCTAACCTAAAACATCTTCCTCTCTTAACTACGCAAAATTTTTCCTTACTGGTATGCCTGTTTATATTCTTTCCCTTCCTCCGATCCAATCTTTTTTATTTCTTTTAATTGTGGTAAAAGATACCTAACATAAAATCGGTCACTGCCACCACTGCACTGTGTATAATCCAGTGTGATTACATACATTCACAACATTATGCAACCATCACAACGATCCATCTCCAGAACATTTTATCAAACCAAACTGAAATTATGTCCCCATTAAATAACAATTTCCCCTAGTCCCTGGAAACATCTATCCTACTTTTTGTCTCTATGAATTTGTATATTCTAAATATTTCACGTAAGTAGAATTATGCAATATTTATCCTTTTGTGTCTGTCTTACTCCACTTAGCATGTTTTCAAGGTTCATCCATGTTGTAGCCTGTGTTAAAATTTCCCCCTTTTTAAAGGCTGAATAATATTTCACTGTGTGTATATACATAAATTTTTAATTCATATATACATATATATGTATGTACACACATACACGAAGTTTTTTATTCATTTTTTGATGGACAAAGGGGTTGTTTCTGTCTTTTGTCAATTGTGAATAATCCTGCTATGAACACTGATGTACAAGTATCTGAATCTCTGCTTTAAATTCTTTGGCGTATAGATCTACAAGTAGAGTTGCTGAATCATATTGTAATTCTCTAATTTTTTGAGGGACTACCATACTGTTTTCCAAAGCAACTGCACCATTTTACATTCCCACCAGCAATATACAAGGGCCCCAATTTCCCCACACCCTGTCATTTTCTATTTTTATAATAACCTTCCTGACAGATGTAAAATAGTATCTCATTGTGGTTTTGATTTGCACTTCCCTAATGAATAGTGATCTTTTCTTTTCATCTTTTCATGTGCTTGTTGGCCACTTATATGTCTTCACTGGAGGAATGTCTATTCAAGTACTTTGCCCATTTTTAAATTGGGCTTATTTGGATTTTGTTGTTGAGTTAGAGTTTTTAATAATTTCTAGATATTAATCCCATATCAGATATATGATTTATAGTTTCTCATTTTGTTGGTTCCCTTTCCATGCTCATGGTAGTGTTCTTGGTTGCCCAGATGTTTTGGGTTTTTTTTTTTTCTTAATAAGATTTATTTATTTTCGAGAGAAAGAGAGCACACAGCGGGAAGGGGAGAGGGTGAGGGAAAGACTTTCAAGCAGACTCCCCACTGAGCACAGAGCCCGACATGGGTCTCCACCTCATAAGCCTGAGATCACGACCTGAGCCGAAATCAAGAGTCATATGCTTAACAGACTGTGCCAGCCAGGTGCCCCTACACAGCAGTTTTTAATTTTGATGAGTCTTTTTCTTTTGTTGCCTATGGTTTTAATGTCATAAAAAAAGTCATCGTCAAATCAAATGTCATAATGCTTTTCCTTTATTTTCTTTTAAGAGCTTCATAGTTTTAGCTTTTACATTTTTATCTTTGGTCCACTTGGGGTTGATTTTTCCAACTTCATTCTTTTGCATGTGAATATCCAGTTTTTCCAGCACCATTTCATAAAAGGTGTTTTTCCCTCCCAGTGAATGATCTTGGCATCTCTGTCAAAAATCATTTGATCTTAAATGCTAGAATTTCCCTCTGGGTTCTCTATTCTAGTCCATTGACCTATACATCTGTCCTTATGCCAATATGACACTATTTTGATTATGGCATCTTTGCAGTAATTTTTGAAATCAGGAAGTCTGAATGATCTAACTTTGTTCTTTTTCAACATTGTTTTGATTTTTTGAGGTCCCTTGCAATTTCATATAAATTTTAGGATTGGCTTTTCCTCTTTCTGCAAACACAATCATTTTTTAAAATAGGGATTACATTGAATCTGTAGATTGCTTTGGGTAACCTTATCATTTTTGTGCTAGTTAGTCTTCAAATTCATGAACACAGGATGTCTACTTATGTTTTTTAAAATTTGTTTCAGTGCTACTCTGTAGTTTTCAGTCCAACCCAATTGTGACACAATAGCTAGGGGGAGCTCTTAAAATCATCAATGATGTCATATGAATTCTCTGCTTAAAATGTTGCAATGGCAATACCAATGTCCCTGCAAAAATACCAACACCTGCATGGTCCTGTACAACCCAGACCCCACCTACTTCCGCAAAAGCATCCCACAGGACAACCACCTGTCATGCCCCACTCTCCAGCTGGCATTCTCTGCTTTTAGCTTCTCCACACTGACAAGATTTTCCCCACCTCGGGGTCTTTGTATATGCTAGTTCCTCTGCCTGGAATGCTTCCCCCTGGTTTTCTCTCCTATTTCAATTTTCTTATAAATAGAAGCACCACAAAGAGGCCACCCCTAATGGTCCTTGGTCTTTAGGGTCACCCAAGCAATCAGTATCACTCTCCCTCTTTGTGTCCTTCACGGCACATAGCTCACTGCCTAGCTGTCCTTGTTTGCGCTTTTCTCTGTTTCTTGCTCCGCTCCTCCAAGGGAAGGATCTTAACTGTCTTATTTACCCTATGTCTCTATGCCTGGAACATTACTGACCTACAGTGAATAATTACTGAATGAAAACAAGTAATGCCATTTTCAGCACAGAGACATAAGATTCTTCTCAAGAACGTCAGCAGGAAATATGAATCCTGTCAGTGGCCAAGAGGTTCAGACGTACCAAACCCACCTGAACTATACTCACTTTTGGCCTACATATTCAGGGATCTGGAGAAAAAATCTTGCCAGAAGATAACACTTTGAATAGTTTATGATTAAAAATATTGTTTAAAAGATCCCTTGGTCCAGTGTCATAGCTCATTCTGCAGTTTAGGACATTTTACTTAAAAATACTGAAGAGCAGAGAGTCATTCTATACCCAGGGAGTTGAGAGAAAAATACCTCCCAGTGGTTGTAGTAATGCGTCCACCTACATTCACAACTAATGATGAGTCACACTGCAGTAGCTCCCCTTAAGACAATTTACCAAAGTTACTGCTATCAGAACACCCACTGAGAGTGACATTAATCACAGATGCAATGGGGCTGAGTACACAGTTTGCCTGCTTCACATAGAATGAGGAGCAAAAGTAGCTCTCGGGTAGGACCTATCCCATGCTGAAACATTTGTACAGCTAGAGTAGGAAATTATCAGTAGAACCCCCAATAGAGGTCTCTAAGGAACTGAGTCTGAACCAGAAGGCACCAGCTATAGATGACCAGCAGGAAGCAGAACAGCCTGGGGGTCACCAGCACTGGCTTGGCAATCAGGTCTGGCTTCAAGCCTAGCTCTGCTAACCACAGAACAGGGTGACCATGGGTAAGTTACTTAATTTCTCTGACCCATACCTTTCTTATCTGTGAAATGAGGCCTGCAAGGTCACCTACAATATATATTGAATAAAAGCATGGGTTCTAGAAACCAACTCTTTGGGTTCAAATCCTGACTTTGCCTCTTACTGGCTGTTGGCCAGCCTCTCTCTCTGGGCCTCAACTTCCCTCACTGATAAAATGGGAACAATAAGAGTATCCTGCTATGAGTATTAAAATGAGATACAAGCCCTAAAAGCATGTAACATGGTATACAGAACATAAGAAATGTTCAGAAAACACCAGCAATTACTTTTCTTATTTCTAGGTCATTCTACAAACTTAGAGATGATCCCTGACACATTGCCTGAAACAAGTTCTCACATGCACCCAGCAAGGAATTTTCTGGTAGTAATGCTGAAGGGTGAAATGTTCTATCATACTCTAAGAGTTCTCAAAGAAACAAACACATTCAGGATGCTTTACACCCCAGAGTTACTTAAGCAACTCCTTCCACCTTATACTATATAAAAGGTGACAAAAGGTAAACAGAAGAATGGAAATCCCATTTAATGGGGTGTGGAAGAGGAAGTGGGGTAGATATTCAGAGATGGATAACTACCGTTACCCACACCTAAGATTTTCCTTTCAATTCCAGGAGTTCACAGATTTCAAGTAGCACCTGACTTTGGCACTAGAGCACTATTTAAATCAGATTACCTAGGTGTCCTGATAGACCAATATCACCTTCTCTAGGAGTCGTCCTCAGCACACTGCTGCTCCCACAGGACAACGACATTTCTCAGCTGCCATAATGGCAGAATTTCTACAAACCATACACCTCTCAAGCCTTTCTGCTGGAGGTTCTTCCAAAGTTAATATTCCATTCTTAATGAGGCATCCAAACCTGGAGGCTTTTTCTCTCCGATGACAATTTAACTCCCCTATGAAAAAGCAGAGGCAACTAATTCTTTCAACACCAGATAACTGAGCAGCTGCTCTGTGCAGGGCCTAGGGGCTGGGGATCCATATGACAGGTATGATATCTGTCTTCAATGAGCTCACAGTCCAGAAGATGAAACTTCTGAGCAATCTGGGAGTGGGGGGTGGTGTGGTATGAGATGCTGTGTAAACAGACACAAGCCTGAACCAGCACTGGGGGGGTCAGAGAGGCTTCGCGGGGAATATCAAAGCAGAGTCCAAGTGCAAGAGGAGCTGACCAGCAAAGAAATGGTGAAGGGTAAAGATGGAGGGAGAAGACTCCTCGGGGAAAGGAAAGAGTATATTGGAAATGCGATGGCAAAAAAGGAGTTCGATACCTTCAGGGTCTTGAGACTCCATTGGGTTAAACGCTAAAATAGGAGATTGAGAGTGGCATGGAAGGACTCTGGTGGACAACCTTGCAAGTGATGTTAGAGTTTTTATTCTATCCCACAGAAAGCAAAATCATTTAAGGAATTTTAAGCTGAGAAGTTGCACAATGCACACATACCAGAAACTCCGAGTGCCAACTACATTCTGATAATGTGATACACTTCACTGGCATCCATTAGGCACATACCATGGGAGTTTGCTTCCTAAGCTTGTGCCCCTGCTAGGATTCTCTGATGAAGAAGCCCTGCTTCTGCCCTCATGAGGTTCCCTGCTGAACTGAGATGTCTTTGTCAAAATGTCAAGAAAACAGAAGTGGGTAGGCATCTTCAAGAACCAGAATTGATGGGACACCTGGGTAGCTCGGAGGTTAAACATCTGACTCTTGATTTCAGCTCAGGTCATGAGCTCACGGTTGTGAGAATGAGCCCCACGTTGGGCTCTGCACTGGGCATGGAGCCTGATTAAGATTCTCTCTCCCTCTCCCTCTGTCCTGCCTCCCCCAACTCTCTCTCTCTCTCTCTCTCTCTCTCTCTCTCTCACACACACACACACACACACACACATACACACATACACACGACCCAGAATTGAATGTGGCAAGAATGGAGAAGATGGAAGGGGAGGGAAGGCACTCCAATAGGACCTTGGTCTCCACGAAAGTGACACTGGGCTGGCAGAGAAAGACGGTGCCACAAGGGACACTTGCTGGGTGTCCTTTAAAGCACGCAACAGTAATAAAGTAGGAGCAAAAAATAAGTGATTTTTTAAAATAAAGGCCAGCTCATGCCAGCTCCCCTGCAGCCTTAGAAAAGAACATTTAGAGTTTATTTCCAAAACACTCTTAAAAGATAATTAACCTAATTTGGCATGTTACAAAGTCATTTTAAATCTCCATTTGGTGAATGAAATAATACATTCAGCAGCATGTGTGTGTTAGTGATAACTCCGTTTATCAAGGGCCAGACGAGCCCAATCTCAAAGTGAGTGCCTCCCTATGAACCCGGGGGCTGGCAATTATCTCCTACCAGCCTTGCCACCTGTAATAAGTTTGTTCTCGATGTGGCCAGGATTTTAAAATAATACTGGCTTCCTGTAGGGCCTCCCATCTTTGGGCCCCCAATCTGAGGATTTACACCTAACATGATAAAGTTTAAAGGGGGGAGTAGTCCCATCCTAACCATAACTGCCATTAAGATAGGATTAAATCAAAGATTTCTTTAGCTCTTTAAGTTTAATCTCCCCAAAAAAGGCCACTTAGTATTTTCATTGCTATTCCGTGTTTTAAAACTAATCCCATATTAATAAATAAGCCATTGGGGACCATCTAGATGCATAAATTGTAATTATGTGATTCCCTTAATTAATTTTGACAGAGGATTTCACAACAAAGATCCCAAGCCAGTCTTGTTTTCCCCAGAAAAGCACTGTGCATGTAATCCTTATTCTCAGAGCTCTCTATCAAGGATGAAGATTTTGAAAGGCAGCTTCTAACTGCCTTGTTTACGAATAACAACATGAAGAAATAAGCACATTCCCAGTGACAGCAGAAGTCCCACTCAAACTGTCCCGACTCCGAGGAATATAGCCCAGAGTTTATCACTGCTCATTAGTTTTACTTGTGGTAAGTTCTGGAAGCAAAATAGAAGCTAAATATAGAGTCACTGACTCGATTACTAAGAAAAGTAGTGTATTACAAAGAAAGTAATAAACCAAGCCCCAGAAAGAAACCAAGATCTTTGCCCCACCATATTCAGACTCTGAGTTCCTCCAGTGGAGCCCATATTGTTTTCATGGCTGTCTGTCTAGTGCACAGCCCAAAGGATGGCCCATCTTGGGTTCCAAGTGTTGCTTACCTACTTGTTCTCAGTCTCCAGCATCTCAGTCAGGTAACATCCTCCCATGCCCCAAGCATTCCATTTCAGAGGTAGAAAATCCTTATTCATGCTTTCATAATCACTTGAGCTTAACCAACTAAACAACCCACATACTCTACAAAAACTTCTGACATTCTTTTACCAGCTGCTTTGAATTTTTCCAGTTGGGTCTCATAGAGTCCTTTCCATTCAGTTGGTCAGATGTCTGGGGACCTCTTGGGATAGAGCTAACTGGTCCCTGCCATCCCCCAGTTGGCAGAATGGAGACAATCATCAGAAAGCTGGGCCTCTTGCGGGGGACAAGAAAAGCAATTCCTGTTTGTAATGATCTCTTTTCATCCCTGTTCCTTGAATTGTTCGTGTTCCGAAATTTCAATGTGCACCCTGGATCTCTTATTCTGTGCACAGGTAGTACTGAGATCCCATGAGCTTCGCTACTTGCTTATAAACCTCACTTGTACCTGCCTCCAAGACATCTCATCTCTAAGTCTGGGCTCTAGTGCTTTACAGGTCCTAGAATGTATACAGGTGTTATGAGGATTTTGTTTGATTCAGTGGGACTGGGGCAGGGCCTGAGATTCTGCATTTCCAGCGAGCTCCCAGGTGCCCCCATGTGTCTGGTCTGCAGCCCACAGTGGGAGTAGTAGGGGCTTGTTCACACTGAGGGGGTACTAAACTTCCTAGTTATTGCTCAAGTAAACATAATATCTTGTTTCCTTTCTTCCCCTGTGGGTTTCTTTTATTCTAATTTACAATCTATTAGCATCACTCTGATTCTGCCAGTGTTCCCCGGCACCCATAAAAACCACCACCACAAGCCACGTTAGTTCCACATGGGAACACAGCCATAAAAGTAGACTCCCTTCGTTCTTTCTCCATTTGTCATTTCAATCACTGAAGACACACAAATTAAAAAGATAGAAAGAGAGAGAGAAACAATAAAGTACCTAATGCCCCATGTTCCCCTGTTTATCTGAAGGTGTTGATTACCTGGAGGTAATTTTTTTCTTGTAAAGTAATTTATTTTAAATTAAAAAAAAAAAAAGGTCAGGCAGTTATTTCATTTATCACTATTACAAAGGAGTCTAACCCAATGATGGAAAAAGGGAAGGAGAAATTAATTACAAGTCAGAAGCTGCAATAACACTCCGGGTAATTGTGACAAAAATTTTAAATTAACATTTCTGTCACTGAAAGAAGTTTGATTAATTTTACAATTGGAGATGCTATCGCCAGAATATTGGAGGGATCGGAGGACACCACCGTTTGCAGTTTGAGATGTAGATGGCTTCTTTAAGGCTCAGAATGTATCTGCAAGGCACCTTCACACTTTATTAACAGCTCAATCAGTGCCATGCTGGAAATAATTAGCCAAGAAACCATGGAGTAAATAGATCTTGACTGGCAAACCATGTGAAAAGAAATACAAGCAATGAGCTTTTCTGGAGCTATAACAAAGCCGACCTTGTTTTCTGTGTTACAGAGTATCCTGGGAGGACCCTCAGTTGCCACTGCAATGTTTCCTTCTGGAAATAAAACAACAGAACAGGCAGCAGTTAGACCTCTCCATTGGCATTTCCTTAAAGATTTTACTTCGGGGAGGGATGGGAGAGGTCCCGAGGCTTAAACAATAGAAATTAAGGGAAAGGAAATGCTTCAAATATTTTTGCAGTGATCTATGTAGTGCGCTGGGCTCAAACTAACACAACATTCAGCACTTTATTTAGGGCTTGGTACTTTCCCAGGCACATGGATGCCAGGAGCTTTACCTGTGCTCATCCCTACAGTCCTCCACAGGACCCTAGACAGTGTATTTTTATAATCATCCTCATTTTATGAATGCCTTATTTTTGTGGCACAAGGAGATTAAGAAAGTTACCCTTCATCACACACCTAGAAATTGATGAACCGATACTCGTTCTCAGGCAGATTGGCTCCAGCACCTGCAATTCTAACCAGTGGTTGGCAAACCACGTGCCAGGGACCAAACCCAGCTTGGCGTCTATTTTTGTAAATAAAGTTCTATTGAAACACAGCCATTTGGGGCACCTTGGTGGCTCAGTGGGTTAAAGCCTCTGCCTTTGGCTCAGGTCATGATCCCAGGGTCCTGGGATCTAGCCCCATGTCCGGCTCGCTCCTCTCTCTCTGCCTGCCTCTCTGCCTACTTATAATCTCTCTCTCTCTGGCAAAATAAATAAATAAATAAAATCTTTAAAAAAAAGAAACGTAGCCATGCCCATTCATTTATATATTGTCTATGACTGCATTTCACTATAATGATAGAGATGGGTTGCAACAGAGACCTGTGGCTCAAAGTCAAACATATTTACTATCTGCCTATATAAATCAGGTTCACCAACTCTTGCTCTTAACCACAGTGCTGCTCTTTTCTTAGATTTCTACACTAAGAGCATCTAGAAAAGACTGGACACTGACACACACTCTGGGCTGCTGAAAGAACAAGTGAGAAGGGAACTGTGAAACAGGATAGAAAACTTCCCTGCAAAACATGTATCGAACTCAATCTATTGAAAGCCCCTGATAATGCTACACAGCATTACATTTGATTTTGACATAAGACCTATTATTCAACTGGTAGAGGAAAGTAGGAGAGAAATATAGTTGAGCCCTCTAGTCAAGGAGATGGTAGCTTCTAGAATGGATCCCTCAGCTGTTGTCAGGGAAGTAAACCTGGGAGAACAGCATTTGTTTCTCTCCACTGAGATCAAGTGGAGGTGTGTGGCAAATGAGTTTGAGACTGCTGTTCACATGGATGTCTTTTGGGTTTGAGGACATGCAGGTATGTTCCAAATCCCACAGTATGAAAAAAAAAAAATACAAGAAGTTCTAGTTTGAAAAGTAAGCATATCTTTCCCAAGAATCTTAGCCATTTAACTGAATAGGTTGAGAGACAAACTGTATAGGTTGAGATACAATTTGGGAGGAGAAGAGTAGAAATACAGTAGGAATGGGAGGGGAAGCACTGGTGTTTGGTGTTAATAGGTATTAATAGGTATTGACACCCAATAGAGATTTGTGGTCTGAAATGGAAGCCTTGCATAGTGTAGGGTAGTAAGGGAGGGCAATCAGAGAGCAAGGCAGCTGAAGAAGGAAGCTTACACACCCAAGGACCATTCACGACAATAGTGTATATAATCAAAGGGGAAAACTCACACGTTAAACACCAGACAGAAAAGTAAAATTTAAAAGATAATTTCCAAATTGAAAATTCCACGGAACGTGAAGTGCTAGGTGTTAAAATAATTTAAAATGTACTGTGACTACAATGATTGTATTGACCTAAGTGTAGCTGGGTGGAATTAAATCTTGAAGTATGAAGATAGTCAATACAGTCCAAAGGGAGCATTTAAATTCCTAAAGGAGGTATTTCATAATTGGTACATAGATCAATCCCCACCTCAAAATGTTAAATACCTACTCTCCCTATACTTCAAAGTAAACTCAGATCAGCTAAAGTTTTAAAAAAAAAGAAAAACTGAATCATAGAATCGAAAAGGCCATATAGTTTACATTTATTCCCTTCTCAGCATAAGGTAATCAGAAAGCAAAGGAAGAGACCATGAAAAAGATTTTGGAAATATTTGGCCTCATAAAAATAAAATAAAAATCTTATTTTTAAAATATGAAAGTCAGATAGACAGCTATGAACTATCAGCTATGTTAATTAAGAGTTTACAAGGTAATAAAAAATACTTTAATTACAGCAGGCAATACATAAAACATGACAAATAAAAAAAAATGGAAAACACACAAACAATCCAGTGAACCTAGGAGGAAAACACTTAAAAATTCAGTTACCAAAAAACAATCAAAAGTCAGACGCCTGGGTGGCTCAGTTGGTTAAGCATCTGCCTTTGGCTCAGGTCATGATCCCAGGGTTTTGGGATCAAGTCCCACATTGGGCTCCCTGCTCAGTGGGGAGCCTGCTTCTCCCTCTTCCCACTGCCACTCCCCCTGGCTTGTGCTCTCTCTCACTCGCTCTGACTCTAATAATAAATAAAATCTTTAACAGCAAAACAAAAAAATAATCAAAGTGTTTATGCCAGTCAGGCACCCATTTTGACCTGTCAAAATAACCATATTATAAACCACCCTGCCGCCACCACCTGCACCATGAGGTGGATTTAATCCAAGGGTCCTCCACCAACAGTTGTGGGGGACATAAACCCACTAAACTTGTAAAATAGCCTGAGCAACACAGCGACTCTACTTTGAAGATTTTATCCTAAGGGAAGAAATATCACAGATGTGCAAAGAGAGCTGAATGTAAGCATAGTCCTGCCAGAAGAGTAAACACAAGTTAGAAAGGGAAAATACTCCAAACATCTGACCGGAGTGTGGTTAAATAGGGTTTGGCACATCCAGCCTATAAAATAATGTGCAGTTCTAAAGCTCCTCTTATAAAAGATTTAAAGGCGAGGAAGTATGGCAAGTACATGAGTAAAAAGTAATAACAGCGCAGTATGTGCAATAAGATCCCCGATGTAGAGAAAAAGAAAAAAATATCTATTTGTCTTCCTCGTGCTTTCCTATACATTCCAAGCTTTTTTCAGAGAGCCTGAAATAATGGCATAATCAGTATTGATAAATGTATTAAATGTTCACTTCGAAAGAGAATGTGGAAGCAAGGCAAAGTTGATCAGCTCTCCTAGGGACTCAGTGTGTGTGTGGGTGGGGGGTAGGTTCTGGATGGCTGGGGAGAGCATCAGTTCAGCTACCACCAACCAGTTAGTTACTAGTATCACAGGTTAGCTTCATTCGAGTTGGGGCTGCCACCCAGTTTCCCTGTCTGACTTTCCTATAATGTAGTGTTGCCTGGAAGAGGTGGAAAGGTGGTGAGATGCCAGGTGGCTACAATCCAAGGCATCAGAAGGCCCGAGACAGACACAGACCACCACAAGCAAGGGAACCAGCCTTGGAAATTTTCAGTGCATGGGCAGAGCCCTCCCTGCAACCACCAGTACAACCGATCCAGACCCCAGGATCGCAGCGCCATAGACGAATCCCTGTCTGTGACTGGAAAAAAGCAAACTGACATCATGAGACAGAAAGCACGTACAGTGATCCTTCCTTCAAAAGGCATCAAAGGTAAAGACTCCATTAGAAGTGGTGTCACCGAATCTGATTCTCTCTCCCCTTTCTAAAAGCAGCAAGAAATGTTAAAAGGCAACGTGATAGGAAGCTTTTAGTTTGGATCTGTATACACTTCATCCCTCTGATAGGAAGTGAGTTCCACCTTTGAAGGTGTGGGCTTCATGCAGAGAAGAGCTGAATTCATTCTCTACCACTACTCCACTTAGTCAAGCCGTCTCTTTCTGCTTTGGCTGGAAGGAGGAGGACCGCCAGGGTATTAGGTAATCAGTCCATGTCCTAACAATGCCCATACCTAGCACAGTACCTAAAAATAGGTGAATTAGGCATCTGATGGGAAAGTTTTAGAAAATCATTTCTCAGATACCACATTTAACTGCTCCCAGGAAGGAG
Source organism: Ailurus styani (assembly GCA_002007465.1). Lineage (NCBI taxonomy): Eukaryota > Metazoa > Chordata > Mammalia > Carnivora > Ailuridae > Ailurus > Ailurus styani. Next base: position 427,438 of record LNAC01000265.1, read on the forward strand.
GAGGACCGACAAAAATGAAGAGAAAACAGTGTTTGGAAAGGTACTCAAGAAAACAACATCGGCATTCAGGAATTCTTGTGGGTAGAATCTGATTGCAAACCAAAAAGTTGGTGGGTTAAAAAAAAAAATAGCTTTCACTGCGAAGTCATCAGAGCTGATAAGATTTGGCCCCAGAGGCAGCAAGACCTTCCAAGTTAAAACAGTAAATAATTTGATTGAGATAAAGATTAATAGCTGAAATCATGTGAGCCAGTCAGAAGCACCAGTGAGCATCAATCCCCAAAGATTAATAATGGTAAAAAGACAACACTGAGAGAATCAGTTTCATCGTGATGGATCATGGGAGAGTTTAATGAGTGAATTTCAGGAGGAGAATTTCAATAGAGTAGACTAGACTTGGGGTGAGCACAGACCACGTGGCTGAACCTCCAAGTGGGCTGTCTGCCTAGAGGACACAGGCCGGGAACACCATTCTCCCGTCCGCATGCTAAAAGCTAAAATATCACACAAATTGGTGTCAAGAGGTTGAATGGAATCTGCTGCAGCAAAACGTGACTCGAGCAGAGAAACCATGCTCACCGCTCTAATTTAGAAGGTAGGAGAGCTGAGCTGACAGAATTTAATCACGTCTTAATGTGCTCACGAAGACTGAGAATCATTAGTCATTGTCTGAGGGGCATACAAAGTGATGTCGTGAGGGGCCTGTGTCACATTTCAGAGTATAGGGGGCCACTGTCCTCGACTCTTGTCCTTGCTAGCCCTTGCATGCCCAAACTCAATCCTTCCACCACATTCTGGGCACCCACCAGGTAGCAGGCTCCACACTAAGGCCTAGGGAATGAAATGACAAATGAGCCATGGTCCTGGACCTCAGAGGCCTTACAATTTAAAAGAGACCGACCAACATGACCATAATAATAGAAAGGAATTTATCCTGGCAAGGCCTGGGAAGGAGAATACACATTTTGATACATGGGCTTTAGAGACAAACTGGCCCATGTTCTAGCCCTTCCTTTACCACATGGTAGCTGGGGGACTGTGGCAAGTACATCGGAGCCTTACTGTCCGCATTTGCCAGCTACAGAAAGTCCTAGTTTTCACCTCATTAAGTTGTTGTAAAGCATAAATGAGATAAGCCAGTACATTCTTCACATGATCCTCAGTGCATGGTCATATTCTAAAATTGTAGATAATGATTTTGTCCCATAAATTAACTACCTTAATAACATTGTTATTGTCATACACAAAACTAAAGACAGTGGACTGTAAAGACAAATGCCTTGCTCCTGTAAAGAAGGATGGACGGGACCAGGATGTGGATTAAGATCAGAGGAGAGCTTCAGAGATGAAAAAGTGGGTATTGGGGATAGGGCTCAATGATAAAGAGGAGTTTTCCAGATCTCAGATTCAGAGGGGAGAAGTCTTCAAGGACAGAGGAACTCTTATGAGCCAAAGAAGACAGTATAAAAATCCCGAATGGTTTGAAAAATGTAGGAATTTCAGTGTGGCTAGGGTGTTTTATGGTCCATGAGATAAGGGAGAGAAAATAGATTGGGACAAGACAGAAAAAGCTTTAAATGCTTTTAAACATGAAAGAATCCAGAAGAAGCCAAATCCGTAGTTGGAAGAAACAAGAAACAACATTTCTAAAGCATAGAGATCTTCAAAGAACAAGCAAAATATATGGAAGGAGATTTGCCATGATATAATCTGTTAGATTTTGATGACCTTTGTCAGATCAGATCCCTTCTAGCAAAATTACGAGGAGCAAAAGCATAAAAAACAAGGCTTAGAATAGAAGTATTGGTCCCAAAGGCCAAGTAATAACAAAAAATTGTCAATACCACCTGTATGTTTATAGGATGAGTGATTGTTACCAAGTGCCAAAACACCAACCACAACCCCCGCCCCATAAATATGCTGACAATGATGTCCCCCATCTAATGAGTGCCTCTTATATGCTACGGGCTTTGTGGCTTGTAGATTTTATTATTTATACCCATTTTGTTGATGAGAAAACAGTTTCCCGAGAAATGAAGTAGCTTGCCAAGGGTCACATGGGGCACCTGGGATGTGGACAGAAGGCAGCCTCATTCCAGAAGGCAGGCAGCATGCAGCCCGCATGCCCATCTTAGCCTCCCCATCTCCTCCTAAACAAACAGCAGTGAGGATCCCTTCTGCGTGGAGCAAGAGAGGCTTTAGATTCCCACTGGTTTGCTTTCTATTCACATTGGGCAAGTTACATTATAAATTAGTCCTGATGAAACATTCAACTCTTCCCTCCCCCAGCCCCTCATCAGCTAAAAAGCTTCACTGTTGTCCTAAAACCCCTGCAGAAAGGACCTTCAGAGAAAAATCCAGGGGCCTTGATCACATTTGCTTTTTAATTAATCTAGGGTGTTAATTTTCAGCTGGAGGAAAGTTAATTTTTCCTTTTGTTAATCTAATGGCCAGAGGCAACACTGGTGCTATTGCAGCAAAAGTTTGGAATGCCTGTCGAGCTCCCCAGCGCTACAATAAATGCAGCGGCAAATAAAACAGCTTCCCTGGAAGGCACAAGAATTTAAATAATTTTCGCAGATGGTCTCTGCTTCTCTCAGTGAAGAGAGTAAAAGACTAATTCCAACCTAATCAGGCCACAAGAACATCCAGGCAATTCCATTCTTTTGATCCTTCACATTTCTTCTCTGCAAGGAGGAGGAAAAAATAAACATCCATTTCTTTCAACAGCAGAGAAGCAGTACAGATTTGGGGTTTGAGAATGTTACAATGTGTTTTCCTCTCCCTGGGGAGCTATTCTAATCCCAGCCTTCTTGCCTCTCCCCCATTATGTAACTACTTTATAGGCTGGGCTCTTAACTAGAACAAAGACTGCTACTTGGGAGAGGAATTAAAGCTACAGGACCCCTTGATTCCTTCTGAAGGAAACTCAGAAGACGTCACATCTGTATGCCAAATAATTTCAGGAGTCTGGGATGAAGACGCTGGTTACGTGCAGCCAGAAGGTTCAAAGCACGCTGGGCTAAGCCCAGACGAAACTCTTATAACCACTCTTAGTGTGTCTTGCTCCAAAGCCTCTTCTGAAGGTTTGAGACATCCAAAAGAGGGCCATCAGGTATCGGGCAAAAGCCCGGACAGGAACCCTGTTTTGGAATTTAGGAACGCTGGTGACGTGGCAGCAACAAACAGAAGCACTTGAAATTTGGCCTTGACTTGGTGTTGGTCTGCCTGACATCCATCTTTTAAAAATATCTTACTACTTTTATTTTTTACTTTTAAAAATTGTATCCACTACAATAATTTCACATGCTGATTCAAAGTGATTGGCGGTGGCTGCGTGAACCACCACATTTAAAAAATGTGAGCCTCTGGACAAGGATTTCCTGTCTGCTTTCCCGACGTCTGCTTGGGCGTCAATCAGGTAGGGGAATGGGGTCCACGTGCCTGGTCCCTGCTATCCCCGTACCACATTCTTACTTTCCAGCTTGCCAGTGCCAGGGCCTCCATCCTGAAGGGCATCTTAACTCCTGAAGGATCCCCTCTCCAATGAATCTACCCCCTAAGCCTTTTTGAAGAAAGGAGTCCTACTTAAAATCCAGAACTTTTATTTTCTTCCAAATCAATTTTCCCAAAGAAAGTTGTTCCTCACAGTGTTAACTGTTCCTTCCAAAACATTTCTGTCTCTAGGGAAGGGGCTTGAGAGGCTGCAGCTTTAGCTCTGAGTCTCTAAGTGAAATAGGTGCTGGAGTCTGGTGGTGGGTATTAAGGAGGGGACGTATTGCATGGAGCACTGGCTGTGGTGCATAAACAATGAATCTCGGATCACTGAAAAAATAAAAAAAGAAAACTAAAAAAATCAAAAAGAAAAAAAAAGAGAAAGAGGGAAAGACTCATTCAGGCATCAAGGGGTTACACCTTTGTGCAGAGAAAAATTCTTTCCCAAAGCAGGCTTGAAACAGACACAATGAATTCAGCCCATCCACTTTTTAATGGCTTGCCTTATTAAAAACATTACTTATGCTTTTTGCATGACAAAGAACATGAGTAATAATTTTGATAATAACTTTGTCTTTGATACACAAAGGAACTCAGTGTGAAAGTTTTAAAATACTATCTTTGGGGCAAAACTGGAGATTAGCAACACACTGGGAAATGAGCTATCAGTACAGGGAGAAGTCTGCAGTACCTCTGTTTTGTTTTTTTAATTTTAAATTTGGAACCCTAGCAGAAAATTGGTAGAATGCTTCAACAGAGTGTTGTCCCCTAGAATATTTGGCTTATGAAAGAAAATGTGAAACTCCTGATCAGAAAAATATCTACATATATCTGCACAATTATTACATACTTAAGTATGTATTTCTTAAAACCTGCCCCGATGATCATGGGGTTTCCACGTACAAAATACATTTTGAAGACATTCCTTGTTTATACACCAGTGGTTTGTGGTTCAACTGAGTTAATGGACACTAACTAGTGGACATTAACACTTGAACCTTTATGACAAGCTTGAGCTGTTAAGCACATTTTCTCTTCAATTCCTTTCCAAGTGACAGCTGGCATTTACTCAAACATTTATTGAGCATCTACTGTGTGCTTCATATTGAATTTAAGGATATATTAGGAAATAAAACAGACAGGTATCCTCAGCCCTTGTGGAGTTTACATTCTAGTGTGGGCAGGCAGATGCTCAGTAACATAAGAATATATTGTGTGTTAAAAGGTAAGTGTTAAGGGAGAAGATCAAGCAGGGTAGGGGTAACCAGAGGTAGGCTGCAGTCACAAACAGGGTGACCAGGGCAGACATCCTGGAGGAGTGAGCATTCAGTTCAAGACTTGAAGGGAGAGAATTAGCTATGCAGTTCGTTGTCACCAGTATTACAACAAGGGAGCCTGTGTGTGTGTAGAATCTTTGGGGATTGGAAAAATCCACATTTCTGCTTTGGATCTGCCCAGCTCAAAATCTACCAGGACTGAAGAAGAGACTTGAATGTACAACTCTGGAGAGTTCAGGAATGAAATTTGGGCTAGAAATAGAAATATGCCCATGCGGTGGGGCGCCTGGATGGCTCAGTGGGTTAAAGCCTCTGCCTTTGGCTCAGGTCATGATCTCAGGGTCCTGGGATTGAGCCCCGAGTAGGATTCCCTGATTAGCGAGGAGCCTGCTTCCTCCTCTCTCTGCCTGCCTCTCTGCCTACTTGTAATCTCTTTCTCTCTGTTAATAAATAAAATCTTTAAAAAAATATGCCCAAGTGGGCATAGAGATGGCACTTAGCCCCGCAGGCTATGTGACACCTCTCAGGAGGCGAGTGTCAATAAGGAAGAACAGAGTTGAGTCCTGTACCCTGGGGCTTTCCAACATCCCCAAACTTTGGAGAAGAGGGAAAACAGCAAAGGAGATGGAGGAGCTGTCCTGGAAGCTAACTGCAGAAACTGTATCAGGGAAGAAAGGCTTCAGCTGTGCCAATGCTTTTCACTGAGGAGCCAAGGAAGATGGATGCGGAGAATCACAGTGCGTGGACGGTGTGGTCACCAACGCAATTACCTAGGCGTGGCATTTGCCTCATGAACTCACAGATCCTTTGGTGTTATAGATCGCTTCACATCCCATCTCCCCAGGGCCAGGTCACAGCTTGGTAGCTCCCCTAGGACCGGCCTACAGAAGTGTGTTCTTGTTTTGTTGGGCCAGTACAATGTTCTAGGAATCTGAAGTGGTGAGATTTCACGTCTAAAAAGCACAGGTGTCCATGTTCTCCTAAGAAGCAGAGCTCTCACTGGTCTGACCCGCATGCCCGCCACCCAGCAGAGGCTCACTGCAGCTGAGGGATGTGTTTCCAGGTCACAAGGCGGCCACCAAATCGTCAGTGAGAGCAGACTCCCAGCCAGCCCACCTGCCGCCCCTCCTGCTTATGTGAGCTGGCTGGCTACAAACACCACAGCTTGCCAGCTCTCCTTTAAGGGGGTTGGAGAAATGGAATCAGATCTCAGTGGTTCTGAGGGCACTACATAGGTCTGTATCTGTATATGAAGTAGAGTTTCTGTATAGTTTTATGAATCGCAGTCTGGAGAACTGTTGTTTTGACAGATTTCTTCTAGAACGGCAGGGAACATCAGTTCAGGTGATGTTAAAAAGTTTTAAGTGGTGGGGCGCCTGGGTGGCTCAGTGGGTTAAAGCCTCTGCCTTCGGCTCAGGTCATGATCTCAGGGTCCTGGGATCAAGCCCCTCAGCAGGGAGCCTGCGTCCTCTCTCTCTCTGCCTGCCTCTCAGCCTACTTGTGATCTCTGTCAAATAAATAAATAAAATCTTTAAAAAAAAAGTTTTAAGTGGCAAAAAGATTTCATGTTTAAATTAACATTGGACATACTCAGTCAGAATTTGTTTCTTCCTTTGCTATGGGATGTCTTAGAAGTTTTAAACATTAATGTAGAGTTATGTCCTCTGTGCTCTTTCCCAAATCTGTCTGCTTATGAAATGCTTTTCTGGTGCATGGATTATACATCTTGAGAGGTGAAGACCCCTCCCGCCCCCAACATGATGCTTCAAGGAATGACCACTCTAGACTAGGACTCTCATGATGGCTGGTGCCATGTTTCCTTTCCAGAGGTCAACACCTTGAATAACATCTAACCCAGAGATGTTCAATAATTTGCTGAATACATTACGGATTGAAGGTGCTGGACATATCACCTAGGCAAAACTAATAGGATTCCAAATGTCATTCCACACCTGGGTCACAGGAAATGAAGTGTCCAGGTCCTACACAAAACCGGCCCTCGGCACGTGGCACATGAGCTCTCAGCCTCGTAAGAATCAGATACCCTACCACAGGCAGCAAGGCCATGCCTATCAAACTAGTGTCATTTCTAGCCTTGTAAGATGGTCAGTAGCAAAGCTCCCCCCGCCACTGGCTAGTCATATGCAGACCACACCACCTTTCCTGCCCCACTCACTGCCCTTTCTCGGATTTCTCTTCTACTGATGAGCCACAGAGTCACTTGCTCCCCAAAGTGATCTCACTTTAAATTGGGAGATAGTCTCTGGCAATAGCTGAGAGAGCCCAGCAGGTGTTTGGCATCCTGGCTTTAGTATGTGGGAGTTTGACTCCATTTGCGATGGCATGAGCTTCAATCAAACCCACCATGAGCATAAAACTGGCATTTGTGGGGGGGCTCAGCTGAGCTCACCCCGAACATCTGTATCCTTACCTATCTTCACAGTTGTGTCTCTTTTTTTAATTATCATTTACTCAGCACTAGGTACCAGGCATTTACTTTTCACAATAAGCAATTAACTCATGAAGCAGATATAAATCCCATTTTACAGATAAGAAAACCAAGGCTCACAAAAATTGTACCTGTCTTGCCAAGGTTACACAGTAAGTATCTAATTTTACCTCCAGTCTGACCTGATTATGAACAACTCCTGATGTGGAACCAGCAATTCTCAAACATATTAGAAAAGGCTTAGCAAGAATCACATGGGAGATTCAGGAAGACACATTGTCCAGATTCTTTCACGGGATTCTCCTACATAACTATCAGCATTGATCCAGACATGGGGGATAGAGCAGACCATGTATATTTAGCAAAAGATTTTGCTATAACTTTGTCCCAACTAGCCTTGCATCATCTTCCTATTGTGCTTGGGTATTTTTTTCCTTCTGATTTCACTTTTTTTTTTCCTTCTGATTTGCCTTTAGATTTCACAAATTTTTTTAATTTTCTGCATTGAAAATCCATGATCTCAGGGCACCTGGATGGCTCAGTGGGTTAAGCCTCTGCCTTAGACTCAGGTCATGATCTCAGGGTCCTGGGATCAAGCCTCCACTGGGGGGGGGGGGGGTCTCTGCTTAGCAGGGAGCCTGCTTCCCCCTCCTCCCTCTGCCTGCCTCTCTGCCTACTTGTGATCTCTCTTTCTCTGACAAATAAATAAAATCTTAAAAAATAGATAAAATTCATGTTCTCTATAAATTTGAAGGAACAAAAATTTATGTCATTTAAAAAGAATAAAATTAAAAGGTAGTATATTTGTTCTTAAAACTTTTGGGGGTGGGAGGGCGCCTGGGTGGCTCAGTCAGTTGAGTGTCAGACTCTTGGTTTTGACTCAGGTCATGCTCTCAGGGTTTTGAGATTGAGCCTCACATTAGGCTCCACACTCAACAGGGAGTCTGCTTGGGATTCTCCCTCTCCCTCTGCCCTTACCATTCTCGTGCTTGTGTGCTCCTTCTAAAATAAATAAGAAAATCTTTAAAAAAAATTTTTTTTTTCTCCTCGTAGAATGGCAATTCTAAGTGTAGTCAGGTGTTAAAATCACATTATGACATTCCACTGGTGTCTCATTTGGGGGCGTTGAAAATATTTTGGAAGTGGATGGAGGCCATGTTTCTTCAACACCATAAATATACTAAATGCCACAGAAAATGCCAGTATGCTTTTAAAGTGGTTAATTTTGTTATACAAATTTCACCTCAAAAACAAAAAAAAATTCCACATTCCTAGACCACAAAATTAAATTCAAACATGCTTTCCCCTAGAGAACCAATTCTACTCTTAGCCAAGTCTCTGCCAAGCTGCAGCCCTCCTGGGGAGCTGCCAGGCCTTCTCAGAAACTCAGGGACAACGTCAGCTTCCTGAGTTGCCAGGAGACCTGCTGCCATTAGAAATACGGCTGCAGAGTCCACTCATCTGGGACAAGGGAAAAAGTGCCACGGCGAATGCCCCGTAAGCACACAGTTTTAGAGCACTCAGCAGCTCGGCTGACTCCAATTCTCTCAGCCTTGTCCCAGCCCCTTCGCCATATACACAAAGGCCCAGGTCTAGGCAGGTATGCCATCTCAGCAGGGAACCGACCTCCAGGCAGAGTGGGGAGCCGGGCCCCTCCTCGGCTCCCCACTAGAGGAGCGCCACACCTGGGCTGTGTGCCTTGAAGCTACTCTGCTTGCACCCAGCTTCCCCCCAAGTCCCCTGTCTCCTGTGACAAACAGTTCCGATGCTCTGCTGCCCTCACACTCCAACCCCAGGGTGCTGCCTACATGAGTCTCATCTGAGGCCTGCTCAGCCAGCTAAAAATGCCCCATCACATAAACGTGTTTGTCTCATCGCAGGCAACACTGCACTTCCAAATCGCTGTCACAGACACTTGTGTTTGGTGCTCAGGACGGAGGATGAAATACGTGTTGTCATCTGCTACCCTGGGTGACCAAGAGCAGACACACCACATTCCCCCAGAATTCAGAATGCAATTTCAGGCTATGTGATGGTTTTCTGCTCTGCAAGGCTAATCAGCCCATGCCGGGATCAAGGCTACAATGCTGGCCTCGTCAGCACTCTCCCCAGACTGTTTATACTTTACAAAGATCAAAAAGCACACAGAGAATGAACACGAATACCATGAAACGCCCCTATCCTTTAATTTCTTTCCTGAAGGTCAGGGCTTTATAATGAGGCTCACAAAGGAGCAATACAGTGGGCTAGAAACACACATTAAAAGAACCTCTCCTATATCAAGAGGAAAAAAATAGGTCATTGACCGTTTTAATGGGATCATTTTAGTTCACTGGCCCCTGGTGCTAAAACCATATTGGAAACGGAAAAGTGGGATCTTTCATATTCACTAATAATGTCCCAACAGCGGTAAGACTGAATTTAGCCTAAAATTACACACCTCTGCCAAAGACAGTGGAGGCCTATGAATAGAATGTATCTTAGGACAGCCTTCCTCAAAAGAGAGCCTGAGACAAACTTTGTATGCAGGTGGTTTCTTTGGCAAATGGACGCTTGGGCAGGAGGGAAGGACTGGGGGACTGAGACAGGGATGGGGGGGCAGCGGGGAAGCCAAGATGAAGACACGTTATAGGCCTCCAGGATGCCCTTGCAAACCTGCCAAGCAGCTCCCACTGTCCCCGCAGGCGCTGATGTCAGCGAAGTCCCAAAACAAGAGGCATGTGATGCATGGCCAAGCAAGATACTGTTTGGTTGTACCTGCGCACAGCAGCCTGAAGCCCATGTGAACCACTTCTTGCAGCCATGGTGGAATCCGAAGTCCAGAGAATTTGATGCCACATCCCATACAGAACTCTGAGAGCCCAACCTCGCTGATCAAAACACTGCAGGAACTAAGCTGCACTTACTGGGAGAGACCCAAAGCTTTGTACAGGAAGCAAATCTCCTGTAATCCTACCTTATGAACTAAGATTGCTCAAAATTGAGTGTTTGCTCAATCCTCTGAGCATCTTAACTGTGGAACTTGTTTTGATAAACAGGTGCTTCCTTGCCCCTTTACACTAACAAAAAAAGAAGCCATTCATTTCTAATACCCAGTATTTGCTCCTGTCTCAAAACTATCGATATCATGGCTTAGATATTGGTTTTGGACCGAAAAGGCAAATTCTCAAAGTTCTGCCAACATGGGAATATTTATTCTTCCCTCTTCTTCAGAAGAGCCTCTGGTTTACCTCCTTTGCCATATTTCTACCCCCCCCCCCCGACATACACAGGAATATCCAGGGTTCACAAGTTTCTTTTCCATCTTGCACACGGGGAAAGTATAACTTAAGAAGACCTGTAAGCAAAAGGGACCCTGTCACAGGTTGTACTATCAACACTTGAGTTGAAAAAAACCACTGTTCATGAGCTTGGCATTTCCTTATTCAACTAACAAAGTGAGCGTCTTATGGAGATGCACACACACAAAAAATACTTATTGAATAAATCTCGTTATTTTGCAGTAAGAGGAGACAGAGGATTCTCTAGTAATCTCGCTTAGTATTGGAAATCCTACAGTGGCTACAAGTGTGTGCTGGATGAAAATGAGCAAGTCTACCTTCCTATTTTGTGGCTTCTCCAGGTCTCTTAACTGGTCAGTGGCTAAATTTCTCCCCCTTGCAACCTAAACATGGACTACCCAGCCCTTGGTCCTTAGTAGCTGGAAAGTTCTACCTTCAATACACATCCTCCAGCAATTATAGTGCCCCTTGCTTTTTCATCTGGGGATTTAAATTGTTCTATGAGATGTACAGATGCCCAATCTGGGTTAGGGGTGTGATTTAAATGTGCTGTCAGTTTTGATTTTTCATATTACCTGCTCACGTTGGCCAAGAGGGCTCACTAAATTAGCAATAAGTTTTCAATCTGAGGAGGTCAAAATAAACCCTGTGTCACATGAGTCACTGACTTCTTCTGCTGACCAAGTTCAGAACACTGAAGGAACCAAGTTGCCTAGTGAATACAATGAAGGCAGACAGTTGTCCCCTCCAAGAGTTTAGCCACAGGATTCTCTTCTCATTAACATTTCCCCTTTTGGAGAATTGACTTGTAAATTGTCTGCATAGAGGTACAATAGCTGCTAATTAGGTGTCCTCCTAACTAATTGCTTGGCCACAAGGGAAACAAGAAATCAAAGAAAAGACTTGCAGTTCTTCAGAAGCTGTCTGATAAAACAGTCTGAGGTTCCAACAGTGTCTTCTATACAGTGGCACTCAATAAATATTTGCAGAGCAAAATGCAATGGCATCCACCCCACTATCTGGATTTTGCCTTCATCCCATGCACCATTTTTCCTTTCTGATAGAGGTTTGGTCTCTACCAAAAGATACGTTTGGTTCCCTACTCAAAGACACGCTCAACAAGCACAGTGCCCAGGACAGTTGTACCCAGAAATACTCTAACTGGAAACCACTATTAACAGTAATTTTAACACACAAACAGCTTGACAAATTTTTTTTCTTCTCATTCTACTCTCATGCATTTGGACTAAATGGGTTGAGTTATGCTGAAATAACAATAAAATCCCGAATCTCAGTGACTTAAAACCACAAAGGTCTATTTCTCGCTCGAAATTCATGCTCTGTATGGCTACATGGAGGACTTTTCATGGAGGCCCCAGACTGATGGCGAATCCATCTTCATTTGGCTTCCATGTTCTCTGTGGCTAGGAAAAAAGGAGCACTCGTCTCTTGCTCTGGTGTTTTAATATTTCAGCCTAGAAGAGACACATGCTACCTCCTCTCAAATTTTATCATCCAAAGCAAGCCACAGACCAAAACTAACTACAAGGTACCAGGAAGAGTAAACATCCATGTACTGAGAAGGAGGCAGGAAAATGGAGTACAGTTGACCTTTGAACATGTTTTAAACTACATAGGCCCACTTATATGCAGATGTTTTTGATAAATACCATGCAGTACCATAATGTATTTTTTTCCTGATTCTTTATATTTTCTTTTCTCTATCTTACTTTATTGTAAAAATACAGTATACAGGGCGCCTGGGTGGCTCAGTGGGTTAAAGCCTCTGCCTTCGGCTCAGGTCATGATCTCAGGGTCCTGGGATCGAGGCCCGCATCGGGCTGCCTGCTCAGCAGGAAGCCTGCTTCCTCCTCTCTCTCTCTCTGCCTGCTTCTCTGTCTACTTGTGATCTCTATCAAATAAATAAATAAAATCTTAAAAAAAATACAGTATACAATACATATAACATACCAAATATGTGTTAATCTATGGTTTATCAGTAAGGATTTTGGTAAACAGTAGGCTTTTAGTCATTAGGTTTTGGGAGAGTCAAAAGTTAGTGAAATTTTGTCTGTGTCAGGAGTGGAGGTTTGGGAGGGGAAATTGGTGTCCCCTGATCCCCGTGTTGTTCAAGAGTCTACTATACTTGGGAAAAGAGCTCTGTTCTGGCTTCTCGTGGGAAGATCCTGCCTTAGAGCCGGCTTTGCCTCCAACTCCGGATGGTGATTAAAGTCCTATTAAAAACCACTGGGAAGAACTTTCCATAGAAGAAAACCAACATGTTATAGTCAAAATATGGTCTAAGGCATGACCCAGTCTTAAACAGTTAGGAAGTTCTTAAAGTTCTGTAACTACTGCCCCCTTCTGTTAAAAATGAGGCCCTTTACCCATACATGTAGAGAAACAGAACTCTAAATGGGTCTAATTCCATCTGCCTTAGTAGTCTCACCAGTACAGCAATGCTCAAAAGAAAGTTTTACTTTCTTTACTGATCTAGCAATCAAGTCTAATGAGGGTCTGGTTAAGTGATGTGTTCCAGAGAACTGAATGAGCAGAAAGAACTCTGTGGAAACTCTAAAGAGAGAAAGTGAGAGAGAGAAAGTGAGAGAGAGATAGCAAAGACAATAAGGCGGCTCATGTCCCACCTGATGAGGTTCCAGTGAGAAAATACATCTCCTGTGGCCAAGTTAAAAGGTATGGCCCCTTCCAACTTTCCCCAGATGTTATAGAATTCAGAAGGGGCTGCCAGGACATAAGGACATAAGTGTGGAAGTGAGCACACCCCAAAAAAGAGCCAAGTTTGTGGCCAAAGGCAAAGTCAATGAGTTTAGGAGATTGAAGTTGCCCATGAAATTGGAAAGAAACTGCATGTATAAAATATATACATATTATATATTGTGACTATATGTATATATATACATACACACACACACTCAACCTGGTATTGGTTTAAGAGTCCTGGTCTATGGGCGCCTGGGTGGCTCAGTGGGTTAAAGCCTCTGCTTTCGGCTCAGGCCATGATCTCAGGGTCCTGGGATTGAGGTCCACATCGGGCTCTCTGTGCAGCCGGGAGCCTGCTTCCCACCACCACCACCCCCCCCCGCCTCCTTGTGATCCCTCTCCCTCTATGAAATAAATAAATAAAATCTTTAAAAAAAAGAGTCCTGGGCTAATATTTCTGTTCTTTCTCTGGAGTAGAAGTCATCAAACTGTAGTCCTCAGGCCCAATTGGGCTGTTTCTCTATGGTCTGTAGCTAAGAAGACTTTACATTTTCAAACTGTTGAAAAAAAATGTAGAAATTCATCTCATCTCTTGTCACGTAAATATTATGTAACATCCTTGATTTTGCCTCTTAGCCTGCAAACTCTCAAATTCCCATATGGCTCTTTACCAAAAGTTTGCAGACCCCACCCTATAGTATCAAGGAGACCACCTCCAGCTTTCTCCCTGAGACACATGTTTTAAGGGAATTCACAAAGGATCCCATGGTTTATGTTGCTCCTGGAGGCCACCTTCTGTCATTCATGGAACTTTCACTCAGATACACTATGATTGTAAGGAACAGAAGATGTTGGAAAAATGCAGAGGAAATCACATAAAATTGGATTTCACAACCAGCATGTCTGCTCACTTTTTAGTTTTTTTTTTAACAGCTTTGTGATTGAACCCCTGAACCTTGGTTTGCTTGTCTGTGAAATACAGGTAAGTAGTATTACTTCATCTTCCCAGTTGCCTGTTTTGGCATATATACAACAAGACCCAATGGGCAGGACCCCTTTTGAACAATGAATAGGCCTGAGCAGATGGAGCTATTGATGGTGTATTATCTCCACCCAGCAGAGGTGGCACCACTGTCTCATCCATGTGGTAGACTCAGCGGATATCAACTACAAATTGGCGTCACTCTATTCAAGTGTGAGGAAAAACAGGTAATTAATCAAGGGTTGGCATAGATCGCCTGCTCACTAAGACAACTTGGCATCTGTGACATTAACAATTTAGTTCTCAATTAGGTGCCAAACTATATGAAAGCATGGTCTCTGAAGTGAAAGCAGATATAGGGAGAACAGACATGATGAAAGAACTTTATTTTTCTATGTTCTCACTTCTTCCACATCCGTGCAAGCACCTATCCATGGATTAAGTATTTTCTACATTTAGTGCCCTCTTGGTGATAGAAAAGATAAAGCCCCTGCTTTCATGGAGTTTACATTCTCCTGAGGGGAGAAGGTATATGGTAAACACATTAATAAATAATTATAGATGGTGATGTATGCTGTGAAGGAAGTGAAGATGGGTTGAGAGAATCGGATGACGTCAACTTTAAGCATGAGCTGAGAACATAAGCAGGAACCAGATGTGTGGTCAGCTGCAAGGAAAGCCCCCCAGATAGAATAGGAATGAAAGGGTCCTGAAGCTTCAAGGGCCAGAAAGGCCAGAATTTTTGAGGGAAGGGGACAGAAATGAGAAAAAAGCCTGGGTCAGATTATGGACAGCTGTGGCCCTGACACAAGTTTGGCTTGATGTTAATTGATTGCAAGGGATAAGGTAAATTATTTACAACTGAGCATCTGTAGTCCATTCCTGAAGATGGAGGCTAAGGCAGAACAGTCACCCAGAGAACCCAGGAGTCGGGGGCTTGCAGAGCTACAGATGGAGCTGACCAAATGGAGGTCATTGAACCTCTGAGCGAGCTGGAGGGGTAAGTGTGGGACCAGAGAGGGAGGGAGAAGAGCCAGAGCTGGAATCTGAAAAGACCCATGTAAGGGCAGAAGAAAAGATGGCACAAGGTCAGAGGGCCCACAGCTTCCATCATCACCCATCCCCCTTTCGATGCTGGTTGGATGTTCCTGAGGCAGGTTGACTGTGCATAAAGTAGAATGTGACCCTTATGGATGCAGAAATGTATGATACGCCATGAAGAGTACACTGGAGATGAAGTCACTTTCTGTTTTCTAAAGTAGTTCAAAATCTGGTTAGAAACATGAGGTGTAAGACACAGCTGAAAGCTAATACAAATGCCGAACCATGTGACAAATTGTGTTTCTGTTCGTGCTATAGGTGGCCCGAGGAAAGCAGGTTTCTTCAAAATGGAGCAATTGGGGCAGAGAGAAAAGGAGCTAGAACTTAAGATGGGCCATAAAAGTAGTGATCAATCTGAAATAGCAAGGAATGGACAGAAAATAAAGCTGAGAAATAGGGCGACATTGCAAATGAAGGCCACCATGGTTTCCTTTTCTGGTAATTACAGCGAATGTATTTTATGGTAACATTTCTACAACAGACTTAATTCCACCACCTGGCTCAGATCAGTATCACCTCCCCTTCCTTAGAAGAGGGAGTTCATAAAGACTCCTTAGAGAGATAAGAGGGGAAATTGGCTGTTCTGAAAACAGGGCGCTTTCTTTGAAAACTCTTTCAAAGGGGAAAGCTGCATGATAATGAAAAGTATCATCATCATTATTATTTACTTCAAATATTGGGCTCTCTCATAACAAAAGCTTCATTCTTTGTAATCTTATTGTTGTTTAGGTATCAAAAAGACACTGAAAATCATTTACACCTTCAGCTCTGGATACAACGAGTGCCACCTGCTGCTCTCCCTCTGAGGCTGGTTTATCCTATTATGCTATTTATAGGGACTCCATGGTGAAGGTGGCAGGAATAGTGATGCCAAAGTCTCTTGCTTCCCTCCATCTGACAGCTGGCATGTTGTCTGACAACACAAAGGAAAAGAAGAAAGGTTGCATATCAAAATATTTTGAAGGCTTTGCTGTCAAACACACAGACACACAACATGGATAATTACTTAAGTTTCATTTCATTGTCCAAAATGAAATCTTTCTAATCTGTGGACAGGTTACAAGTTTCAGGAAAATAGTTTGGTTTTTGACTCCAGATTTTTCACATTTTCTTATTACACACACGTACACAGAGGGAGGGAGTAGGGGTGGAGAAGAGATGTGCACACACAGCTCTTTAATTACTATTTTGCCAAGGAAATCAATTCTGAGTGTGAGGGCTTTTTGGTTTTGTTTTTTTACTTCTAACATGCAAGAATGAGTACATCAAGGTAAACTTCCATCAAGTAAATCATACTTCCACTGAGTCTGGTAAGTAAATAAAATCGCCCTAACAACAACATAGAAAACTCTAGCTAAGATGGGGTTTAATGCACCTAATTCCCAGGACTATGAAGACAAAATGAGCTCCTAAAGTTCTACTCAACAGAAATGAAGGTCTTATCCAAATTGAGTATCTTCTATTTGCTGGCCTTTGGGTTCTAAAAGTTCCACAATATCCAAACATCTTAGAACTCCCCCCTTTGAGTATTTGCATTATTAAAACATTACACTCCATAACAGTGTTACATATTCCCTATTCTACGGTGAACATTCCTTAAGGTAAAGGTCTTTTGTGGAGACAAATTTACTCCCCCCCCCTTTTTTTATCACTGGTCATAAATTCTAATACTGAAACAGTGAGAAGGTTCAAGTGCCAGTAACATACTTTGGCCAGTGCTCCCTTAGCCTCCCTGCCACTATTTTCTACAAAACCTTCCTTCCACTGCTAGCCCCCAGCTGCCTGGATGAGGAGTGGATGTCCAATGAGGAATGTTTCTCAGAGGTTTTCCTAAACTCTGATTTGGGTATCAGGACTCCAGAGGATACACTGTATGATCAAATAAAGACAGAGGAAAGTAACAGATGGTGGTGAGAAATGTAGGGGAATGAGCTGGGATGCTGAGTAGCAGGACCCACCCAAGTCCTGAGGACCTAAGGACTGAAAGGCAAGTAGTTGCAGTGAGAAGAGATCAGATATGAGGAATCAGAGAAAACGGGGGCGGGGGGGGGGGTGGGTCGGCAAGTCAGTACAGCAGGAGCTGCCCTGATGCTGGACCTTGCAGAAGTCTGCTTGTGTGACATTCCCTGGGTTCCCAGCAATACAGATATCTCCAGCCTTAAAAAAGAAAAATGGACTTTGAATTTAAGAGTGTTGAGCAGATCTCTGTTCAGTTAGAAGATCTCCTACTCATAATATGGTCAATGGGCTACCTGAATCAGTCACCTGAGTAGCGATTCAACACACCCAGTACTGGTCTCTACCTAGATCCTCTCAATAAAAGATGCTGGTGATGGGGATCAAGAATCTGTTATTTTATCAAGCACTGAATACCCCACTTAAATCAGAGTAATATCTTCCTTACAGAAACATCTTCAAAGGCATTTTTGCCTTTAAAAGTTAATGAAAATATGAAGAACAAAAGGTCAGCTAACACCATATTCAGTCTTTAGAACATGTCACAGTCACATCATCTTTAAGTCTCTAAAATACACTACAAATAAGAAAGGTAGTTAAGTTTGTCCACAGACAGCAAATAATCCCTCATTACTGCGGTGAGTTCTAATTGTTCTCCTTAAGTGGGAACATGCTTATTAAAATTAGCATCATAAACAGATTTGATTTCCCCTGTCCATACACTATCACATATCATATTTGACCTATCCTATGTCAATACTGTGATGATTTCAATGCCAATTAACCGAGGACGTTGATGTCAACTGTCTCCCGAATCACACAATTACAGAGTTTAGTATTTCAACAAATGTTAAGTACTCTTTGCCTAGAACTTCACCAGCCACAAACTATATAGAAATAACTAACATGCCTGGCCTTGAGCCAAAGGAATTACAATCTTGGATTGGGGGAGAGATACACTGGTAATTTATCAAGACTGCCAGGAAGATCTGTGAACACCAAAAGACATGACATATGTACAATGGGGTCATGGAGAGAGTGGGGTCAACTCTACAGTAGGGGAGGGACAGGAAGGGAGTCTTCCGAGACTCCACTCAAATGGAGTCTAGCATAACATAGCCTCTATCCGAGTGGGTCCATTTGTCCACTTCTGGAATTGAGTATTACGAAGCACACTGGGTTATAGATAAATGGTATATTCTACCTAGTTTTTTATCAGTAATAGGTATTGTAATCTATATTTTCCATTTCTTCGGTCTTATTTCTCAGGTTAGCCAAAATTCAAGCAGGTGTTATACACTGGGCTGCCTCAAAAATTCCAGCACAAAGAAGTTTGTTAATAAGAACATATTTTCCTAGGGGAGGAGCAAGATAGCAGAGAAGTAGGAGACTGATTACCATCAGGTCCCAGGAGTTCAGCCAGATAGTTATCAAACCATTCTGAACACCTACAAACTCACCAGGAGACAGAAGAGCAGCAAGTCTAGGAACAGAAAATCGACCACTTTCCAGAAGGCAGGACGTGTGGAGGAGTGAATTCAAAGAGACGGGAAGATAGACTGTGGCGGGGAGGGGCTGGCTCCTGGCAAGTGAGAGAGCAGCCGAACACAAAATGGGAACATTTAGAAGTCTGCTACACTGAGGGACGTCGCTCCAGAGGCTAAGCAGGGGGTGAAGCCCTCACAGGGACATTGTGGTCTCAGGACCCAGAGGGACACAAAAAGATTAACTGTGTCTAAGTGTGGCAGAGCTCCCAGGTATCGGAGCTGGAAGCCAGCTGCAGAGATGGAGCCGAGCAGTGAGCTCTCAGCTTGGGATTACCTTAAACCATGATCCAAGGCACAGTCGGGCCACTGCTCTTCGAGCACGTACCTCACAAGTGGCAGATCTGGGGAGACTCACCTTCCTCCTCCAGGAGTGGCACGGGAGCTCACTGCAGGAATCTGCTGGGTTTGGAGACTCCAAAATCAGGCCAGGTGAACTCAGAGTGGGATTGGAGACCAGGGAGATGGGAGGGATTGACTGCTTCCCTCTGAGTGTGCACTGAAGAGTGGGACCCTGAGCTCTGGGCTCCTATGGGGTTGGGGATTGGGAGGCCGCCATCTTCATTCCCATCCTCCAAAGCTGTAGGAAAGTAATCAGGGAACAAAAACTCCCGAGAGCAAATCTGAGCAGATTACTTAGCCTGGCCCCTGGGCAAGGGTGGTGCAATTCCACCTCAGGCAAAGACATTTGAGAATCACTGTAACAGGCCCCTCCCCCAGGCAATCAGCAAGAACATCCAGCCAAGACCAAGATCACCGATCAGTGAAAACTGTGGAACTCCAGAGCTAGGGGAAAGCAACACATAGAATTCATGGATTTTTTCCCATGATCCTTTAGTCTTTCAAAGTTAAATTCTTTGATTTTATTCTTACATTTCTTTTTAAATTTTTCTGCTTTCGTATTTTAGTGTTTTTTACTATTTTATCTTAATACCTTTTTAAAAATCTTTTTTAATTTTCATTGTTATAGTCATATTTTATTCCTTCATTTTATTTAACCTTATTTTTTGTATACATATAAGTTTTTTCTTTAAAATTCTGGGATACAATTTCTTCTAATAGATCAAAATATACCCTAAATATAGTGCCTTTGTTTTATTCTCCGGCCTGATCACATTCTTTTTTTTTTTTTTCCCAACCAGCTTATCCTATCACCTCCTCTTTTAGAATCTTCTTTAATTTTCATCTTTACAATCATATTCCATTCCTTCATCGTGTTTACCCATATTTGTCTATATATATGTTTTTCTTTCTTTAAAATTTTGGGAGGTAGTTTCTTCTAACAGACCAAAATACACCCAAAACCAATTGTGTGGCTCTGTTCAATTCACCAGTCTAATAGATGATATAGATAGATATAGATGTTTTTCTTTTCCCCCCGCCCCCTGCTTCTTCTTCCCTTGGTTTCAGGTCTCTTCTAATTTGGTTAGTGTATATTTTTCTGGGGTCATGGCGACCCTTTTAGTATTTTGTTCTCTTATTCATCTAACCTTATCTGGATAAAATGACCCGCAGAAAAACTCAAAAAAAAAAAAAAAGATGCAGTACCAATGGCTAGGGATCTAATCAATATGGACACTAGTAATAGGTCAGAACTAGAGTTCAAAATGATGATTATCAACATGCTAGTTGGGCTCAAAAAAAGCATGGAAGATATTAGAGAATCCCTTTCTGGAGAAAGAAAATCCCTTTCTGGAGAATTAAAAGAACTAAAATCTAACCAAGTTGAAATAAAAAAAGCTATTAGTGAGGTGCAGTCAAAAACTGAGGCTCTTACTGCTAGAATGAATGAAACAGAAGAGAGAATAAGTGATATAGAAGACCAAATGATGGAGAATAAAGAAGCTGAGCAAAAGAGAGACAAACAACTACAAGACCACAAGGGGAGAATTTGAGAGATAAGTGATACCATAAGATGACACAATATTAGAATAATTGGGATCCCAGAAGAAGAAGAAAGCGAGAGGGGGGCAGAAGGTATATTGGAGCAAATTATAGTAGAGAATTTCCCTAATTTGGCGAAGGGAACAAACATCAAAATCCAGGAGGCAGAGAGAACCCACTACAAAATCATGAAAAAGAGGTCCACACCCTGTCATCTAATAGTAAAATTTACAAGTCTTAGTGACAAAGAGAAAATCCTGAAAGCAGCTCAGGACAAGAGATCTGTAACATACAATTGTAGAAATATTAGACTGACAACAGACCTACCCACAGAGACCTGGCAGACCAGAAAGTACTGGCATGATATAGTCAGAGCACTAAATAAGAAAAATATGCAGCCAAGAATATCATATCCAGCTAGACTGTCATTGAAAATAAAAGAAGAAATAAAAAACTAAAGGAATTTGCAAACATCAAGCCAGCTCTACAGGAAATATTGAAAGGGGTCCTCTAAGCAAAGAGAGAGCCTAAAAGTAACAGACCAGAAAGAAACAGAGACAACATACAGTAACGGTCACCTTACAGGCAATACAATGGTACTAAATTCATATCTTTCAAAAGCTACCCTGAATGTAAATGGGCTAAATGCCCCAATCAAAAAACACAGGGTATCAGAATGGATAAAAAAACAAGACCCATCGATATGCTGTCTACAAGAAACTCATTTTAGACCCAAAGACACCTCCAGATTGAAAGTGGGGGGGGTGGGAAACAATTTACCATGCTAATGGACATCAAAAGAAAGCTGGGGTGTCAATGCTTTTATTAGACAAATTAGATTTTAAGCCAAAGACTATAATAAGAGATGAGGAAGGACACTGTATCATATGTAAAGGGTCTGTCCAACAAGAAGATCTAACAATTTTAAATATCTATGCCCCTAATATGGGAAAAGCCAATTATATAAATCAGTTAATAACATAATAACAGTAGGGGACTTTAGCACCCCCCTTACTGAAATGGACAGATCTAAGCAAAAGATCAACAAGGAAATAAAGGCTTTAAGTGATACATTGGACCAGTTGGACATCACAGATATATTTAGAACATTCCATCCCAAAACAGAATACACACTCTTCTCTAGTGCACATGGAACATTCTCCAGAATAGATCACATCCTGGGTCACAAGTCAGGTCTCAACTGGTACCAAAAGCTTGGAATCGTTCTCTGCATATTTTCAGACCATAATGCTCTGAAACTAGAACTCAACCACAAGAGGAAAGCTGGAAAGAACTCAGATACATGGAGGATAAAGAACATCCTACTAAAGAATGAATGGGTCAACCAGGAAATTAAAGAATTAAAAATTTTCATGGAAACAAATGAAAATGAAAACACAACTGTTCAAAATCTTTGAGATTAGGACCACAGCAAAGGTGGTCCTTAGAGGAAATTATATAGCAATACAAGCCCTTCTTAAGAAACAAGAAAGGTCTCAAGTATATAACCTAACCCTACACCTAAAGGATCCAGAGAAAGAACTGCATAGAAAGCCTAAACCCAGAAGGAAAGGAGAAATAAAGATCAGAGCAGAAATCAATGAAATAGAAACCAAAAGAACAATAGAACAAATCAACTAAAGTGGGAGCTGGTTCTTTGAAAGAATTAATAAGATTGATAAATGCCTGGCCAGACTTATCCAAAAGAAAAGAGAAAGGACTCAAATTAATAAAATCATGAATGAAAGAGGAGAGATCACAACCAACACCAAAGAAATACAAGCAATTACAAGAACATATTATAAGCAACAAAACACCAGCAAATTTTGACAATCTGGAAGAAATGGATGCATTCCTAGAGACGTATAAACTACCAAAACTGAACCAGGAAGAAATAGAAAACCTGAACAGACCCATAACCAGTAAGGAGATTGAAGCAATCATCAAAAATCTCCAAACAAGAGCCCAGGGCCAGATGGCTTCCCAGGGGAATTCTACCAAACATTTAAAGAAGAATTAATACCTATTCTCCTGAAACTGTCCCAAAAAATAGAAATGGAAGGAAAACTTCCAAACTCCTTTTATGAGACCAGCATTACCTTGATCCCAAAACCAGACAAAGACCCCACCAAAAAGGAGTATTACAGACCAATATCCTTGATGAACATGGATGCAAAAATTCTCACCAAAATACTAGCCAATAGGATCCAACAGGAGATTAAAAGGATTATTCACCACAACCAAGTGGCATTTATTCCTGGGCTGCAAGGTTGGTTCAACATCCACAAATCAATCAATGTGATACAATACATTAACAAAAGAAAGAACAAGAACCATATGATACTCTCAATAGATACAGGAAAAGCATTTGACAAAGTACAGCATCCTTTCTTGATCAAAGCTCTTCACAGTGTAGGGATAGAGGGTACATACCTTAATATCATCAAAGCCATCTATGAAAAACTCACAGCGAATATCATTCTCAGTGTAAAAAAACTGAAAGCTTTTCCCCTAAGGTCAGGAACATGGCAAGGATGCCCACTATCACCACTGCTATTCAACATAGTACTAGAAGTCCTAGCTTCAGCAATCAGACACCAAAGAAATAAAAAGCATCCAAATCAGCAAAGAAGAAGTCAAACTCTCACTCTCTGCAGATGATATGACACTTTCTGTGAAAAACCCAAAAGACTCCACCCCCAAACTGCTAGAACTCATATAGGAATCCAGTAAAATGTCACGATATAAAATCTATGTGCAGAAATCAGTTGTATTTCTATACACCAACAAGAAGACAGAAGAAAGAGAAATTAAGGAGTCAATCCCATTTATAACTGCACCCAAAACTGTAAGATATCTAGGAATAAACCTAACCAAAGAGGCAAAGAATCTGTACTCAGAAAACTATCAAGTACTCATGAAAGAAATTCAGGAAGACACAAAGAAATGGAAAAACATTCCATGCTCATGGATTGGAAGGACAAATATTGTGAAAATGTCTATGCTACCTAGAGCAATCTACACATTTAATGCAATCCCTATCAAAATACCATAAATTTTTTTCAAAGAAATGGAATATTCCTAAAATTTATATGGAACCAGAAAAGACCCCCGAATAGCCAGAAATGTTGAAAAAGAAAAATAAAGTTGGTAGCATCATAATTCCAGACTTCATTCCCATCACAAAGCTGTAAACATCAAAACAGTATGGTACTGGCACAAAAACAGACACATAGATCAATGGAACAGAATAGAGGAGAGCCCAGAAATGGACCCTCAACTCTATGGCCATCTAATCTTCGACAAAGCAGTAAAGAATGTCCAATGGAAAAAAGACAATCTCTTCAACAAATGGTGTTGGGAAAATTGGACAGCCACATACAGAAGAAAGAAACTGGACCATTTCCTTACACCGCACACAAAAATAGACTCATAATGGATGAAAGACCTCAATGTGAGACAGGAATCCATCAGAATCATTGAGGAGAACACAAGCAGCAACCTCTTCGACCTCAGCAACAGCAACTTCTTCTTAGGAACATCACCAAAGGCAAAGGAACCAAGGGCAAAAATGAACTATTGGGACTTCAACAAGATCAAAAGCTTTTCCACAGCAAAGGAAACAGTCAACAAAACCAAAAGACAACTGACAGAATGGGAGAAGATATTTACTAATGGCATATAAGATAAAGAGCTAGTATCCGAAATCTATAAAGAATTTATCAAACTCAACACCCAAGGAACAAATAACCCAATCAGGAAGTGGGCAGAAGACATGAACAGACATTCCTCCAAAGAAGATATCCAAATGGCCAATAGACACAAGAGAAAGTGCTCAACATCACTCGGCATCAGAGAAATACAAATCAAAACCACAGTGAGATACCACCTCACACCAGTCAGAATGGCTAAAACTAACCAGTCAGGAAATGACAGATGTTGACAAGGATGCGGAGAAAGGGGAACCCTCCTACACTGTTGGTGGGCATGCAAGCTGGTGCAGTCACTCTGGAAAAGAGTATGGAGGTTCTTCAAAAAGTTGAAAATAGAGCTACCCTATGACCCAGAAATCGCACTACTGGGTATTTACTCTAAAGATACAAATGTAGTGTACCGAAGGGCCACGTGCATCCAAATGTTTATATCATCAATGTCCACAATAGCCCAACTACGGACAGAACCTAGATTTCCATCAACAGATGAACAGATAAAGAATATGTAGTATATATATACAATGGAATACTATGCAGCCTCAAAAGAAACAAAATCTTGGCATTTGAAATGACGTGGATGGAACCAGAGGGTGTTATGCTAAGCGAAATACGTCAATCAGAGAAAGACAATTATCATATGATCTCTCTGATATGAGGAACTTGAAAGGTAGGGCAGGGGGTCATGGGCAGTAGGGAGGGAAAATTAAAGAAACAAGATGGGATTGGGAAGGAGTCAAACCATAAGAGACTTTCTATCTCATGAAGCAAACTGAGGGTTACTTGGGGGCAGGGGGTTAGGGATAGGGTGTCTGGGTTATGGATATTGGGGAGGGTTTGTGCTATGGTGAGTGCTGTGGAATGTGTAAGCCCAATGATTCACAGACCTGTGCCCCTAGGGCAAATAATACATTATATGTAATAAAAAAATATTTTCCTAGAACTTCCAACAAATATTCCAGTGTCTGCCATACTGAAGACCAGGGAATGCCCAAAGATGTACAAACTTTTCTATTTAGAGCTTAGTGAGAGGGAAACAGACATAGACAGTAAAGGTATAATAGAGTATGGCATAAGTGTCACATGTATTAACGTAGTGGTATAGAATTATCAACAATAATTCTATCTCCCAGGTAGAGGCAGATTCTGAGGACAAGATATTTACTCTGAATTAGTGTATGAGGTTCTAAAAGACTTAAGTTAAATAAGAAAAATAAACCATTCTAACAAAGAATATGGACTGTAGGTGTTAGATTTTGCTATGTAGCAAACCACCCCAAAACATAACTTAAAGCATTTATCATTGTTGTGGGTTAGTTTGGCAGTGCCGCTGCTCAGAATTGGTTTGGCTGAAGTCACGTGGCCTAGAAGGCCCTCACTCCCATGTCTGGGCCTTCACTGGGATGGGTGAGACAGGCAGGGTCTGTCCTTGTGGCCCTCCTTCTCCAGGTGGCTAGCCCTGGCTTATTCATGTGAAGGCAGGATTTTCAGCAGCCCCAGTAAGCA
This sequence comes from Ailurus styani, assembly GCA_002007465.1. Classification (NCBI taxonomy): domain Eukaryota; kingdom Metazoa; phylum Chordata; class Mammalia; order Carnivora; family Ailuridae; genus Ailurus; species Ailurus styani. The sequence continues at coordinate 453,344 of LNAC01000265.1, forward strand.
CCCATTTCTAAGTCTCCCATATCACAGTAGCTAATATCCCACTGGCCAAACAAGTCACAACCAGATTCCAGGGATGGAGAAATAGATTTCCCCTCTTCATGGGAAGAGCAGCAAAGTCCTATTGCAGAAGTACGTATACAGAAATGAATGGGACGATTGATCATGGCCATCTTTGAAAATATTTGCTATATATATTTAAATATATAGAGAACCACATCCTTGGTTAATCCTAGTAACTTTCACTTGGGGCAGGAGCAAGAGTAGGTTAAGAATATGAAAAAAATATTTCTAAGTGGAGTCTACTACATCATCATTGCTACCACCACCATCACCCTTACAAACTCAAAAACAAAAATTCCAAAAAAAAAAAAATACACGAGGTCAATGTAAAGGTCAAACATTAAACATTGCTTAAACAGTATCATTTAACTCATCTCTGGATAAGAAAATAGAATGGTATGAGCACCCAGAAGACTATTAATTTAGCTGTTTAACATAGAAAAAACAAAACCCAGACTGAAACAACTCTTGGCAATTCACTGAAAACCATGAAAGGTATTTGGCTGGCTGGCTGGCTGAGCAACCAGTAGATGCTCAACTGGCAGTTGCTGTTGACTTTGTTGCATTGAAAGGGGTTCCAGTATTGTGAAGCGGTGCCCAACATCTGCTTATCCTGGCTCCTCTGTGGCTGAGGTTTGCACTTTGGTCGGAATGTTAGCAAACTGAGCCTTGTCACAAACTTTGTCAGGCACTAAAAGTCAATATCTGGAGTCCTCTCCCACCCAGAAGGTGAATTGATATTGAATTGAATCCTTCTTGTGCTGTTACAAAATAAGCCCTTAAAAAACAATGAGTAAATGGAAAATAGAGTGTCTTTTATTGATTGTGATGTTTCCACTTAACTCGATTCTGGCTGGGGAGCTTCTCTGGTGGCACATGCGCACCGAGCAAGGGCACTGCCACGGTCGATAATTCTGAGGAAATGGACAGCCTCGTCTGCCTAATGGATCTCTCCAATTTCCTCCATTGGGATCCAACTTGGGATTAGTCACTCGACAGATTTTTCAACAGTTCCTCTAGACTTTGCTTGCTTTCGGAGCAATTTGGTACATGTCAGCTGAGCGTCTGAGTGAACTTTCATGACTAAGGACTTTTTCTTTTTCTTTCTTTCTTTCTTTCAGGACACTGAGGTGTTCTTTTGTTTTTCTTTTGAACCGGAGGTAGTCCTTGATTTGTGTTAATTTCTCAGTAGGTGATTAGGAAAATACACACTCCTGCAAATATCCTACCCCCCCCACACACACACTTTACAGGGAAAAAATTTATCCATGAAGTATGCTTGCAAAAAGAATACGTTCCAGTAGTTCCTTAAATGCTACTCTCCTTCAGTCCTGTTTTCAATACCATTTTTAATACACTCTGCATTGGGCAATTATTTTAGATCAACAAACATTAGAAAGTTAATACAGGGAGCTCCCATACATCCCCCACCCACTTGAGATTCTCCTAATGTCTGCACATTACCATGGTACATTTGTCTGAACTCAGAAACCAGCATCAATACATTACTATTAACTAAACTCTAGACTTGAATCAGGTTTCACCAGTTTCTCATTTATGTCTTCTTTCTGTTCCAAGATGGGAACCAGGAACACACTGCATTCAGTCAGCAATGTCCCCTTCATGTCCTCTTACCTGTGGCAGTTTTTCAGTCTTTGAAATAACCTTCACATTTTTGAGGATTATTGGCCAGACTTTGTAGAACGTCCCTTAATTCAGCCTTGTCTGATGGTTTTCTCATGATTACCTTGGGATTATGGGTTTTGGGGAAGAAAGGCTACAAAGTAAAGGGCCTTTCTCACTACATTATATCCAGCCGTCTAGGCTGTTGATGTGACTTATCACTGGCAATGCTGAACTTGATCACCTGCCAGACAATTTCTGCCAGTTTTCTCCTCTGTAAACTTTTTTTTTTAAGTAGCCAAGCCTCAGATGTATCATATTCAGGTGGTATTTCAAAACAGTGTGTTGCTCAAAATACTAAAATTTCAAATGCCACTAGTCTCCTTCATAGCGGACTGGGGAGGAGCTGAGGAGAATGTTGGAAAGTGTTAGCATAAGAAAGAAAGAGAAGGTGGATGTAAGCTTATTTCAAATTAATCTTTTAATCCAAATTGTATAGTAAAAAAGTTCTTTCAGAGAAGACACTCCTCTATGTTGGCCAGCAGTTGGTCAGCTGTTTGGCTTTGTTTTATGGGACTTGGCCTCGAAACCCTCTGTTATAAGCAAGAGAAGCTGATCTACACCTCCCAACTCCTTAAATATTTTAAATTGGTCTTAGCCATCACCAGCTTATATTCTGCTTTACATTTGAGAAAAATTGAAAATAGAGGTCTGTTTAGTTCAAGGACATCTTGGAGGGAGAAAAAAGAGCAGTTTGATCTATTTAAAATCCTACTGATGTAGTACCTAGTACATAAATAATGTTCTTTACATATTCTTCATGGTAACAGAATCTGCCTGGTACTAGAGAACCTTGCTCTCCAAGTGTGATTTTCTAACCAGCTGCCTTGACCTGGAAGAAATGCAGGATCTCCTCCCACCTCAGACCTACTGAATCAGAAGCTACATTATCCCTAGATCTCCAACTGATCTGAAGGCACATTAAGGTTTGAGAAGTGCAACTTTCCAGAATATAGATTACTAGTGAAACATTGGATGTGAAAGATAACAGGGAGCTAACAAAAAAATATGTGTAGGGACTTCCCTCCCTCTATTTTCTGGCCAATGATAATACCTAAGTTTTGAATGTACAGTTTGGTAAAGGAATTGATGGTATTAGTCTGAATTATGCTATTTGATTTACCTTGCAAAGGCAAAATTGTTCTCTTGAACAGATATGCTAAGTAGTTATATCTTAAGGTAGTCAATGCACAAAGAAATACCCTTTAACATAATCTTTTAAAAAGGATGAGCAGAAAACTAAAGATCCAAACAGGACCGGGAAAGCATTAGCCATAAAAAAAATTGGACTATATTAAAATTAAGAATTGTTCTTTAAAACATGTCATTGAGAAAAAGGAAATCCATAGAGATTTTTAATCAATATAACTGATAAAAAGCATTTGGAAGATATAAAGAACTATAAATCAGTAAATATGAAGAACCCAATGTTTAAAATGGGCAAAATAGGTGACCCTTCATGAAAGAAGGTATCCAAATGCTGCTACCCACACAGAAATGCATTCCATCTCATCAGAAATAAGGAAACAAATCAAATTCACAATGCCAAACCACTGCTCCATCACTGCAATGATTAAGCAAAACCAGACCCCAAACCCAGTATAGTAACTAGGACATTATCAAGATTTGGCAAGAATGTGGAACATCAGGAAATGTTTGTATTACTATAAAATTGGTACCATTGTGAAAAAAAATCCATCAGAAAAAGGATATAATGTTGGTAGAGTGGCATATTCTGTTTTGTTTTGGGTTGTTTTTTTTTTTTAAGTTTCAAGTGGCAATAGTTTGAATTTCATCTTCTAACTGGAAGACAGGAAAGGACTGTGGTACTCGGTGTTTTTTGTGCCAAACCCTTTTCTCACCTCCCCTGATTGCTACTTGTACCCTTAGCAAGTCTTCCGGACAATGGATTTTTGTTTTTAGTCTTCGTATGAATTTGAAATGTGTCTTACTCTATCCAGGCCCCCCATTCCCTCATGAGCCTCTGACCCTTGGCTTCTCCTCCCTCCCCAGACACCCCTCTCTGGCTGAGGGAATGCCCCTCCCACTTGTGCCAACATGATGTGTAGGTCAATTAGGACTTGGGAGACGAGTCCAGTCCCTGGGCTGAGACACAATGTTTTTCAAAGAGACATGAGAAAGGTCACCCTAGAGACAGCTTTTCTTAACAGATGATTCTCCTGGGCACCAGAGAAGCCAACGTGGCCCTGGACTCAAATATCCTGCCGACATCCCGCATTTTGACAGCTACAATTCTTCCTTTTTCAATTTCAATTCTTATTGATTTTCAAGATTCTCATTTCAGAGACGTATGCCATCATTGTACTACAGTGATTAGCAATCTATCTGTGCCTGCTTTTCTATGCTAGATTGATCCTTTCCCACTGAAGCCGCAGGCAGGCGAGCCTCAGGTTGCTGCTCAGGTGCCACCTCTGCTCACAAGCTGGAAAAGCGAGGCATCCCACTCTCTCAACCCTCTCACCTGAGGGAAAACACTCAACGGAGCTGGCTCACGCAGGAGAGGTTCGCATTTGGTAATGAAGCAGAATTTGGCAATGAACTACTTCTGAGAAGGGCGTAAATTAGGAGAAAGTCAAATCTGAGGCGGGCAAGGCAAGCAGAGACACGCTCTGTGTTTCTATTGAAGATGCCAAGATTTCCCTCTGAAAATCGAGGAGAGGACTGCATTAAGTGATGAAGTACTTACTTGGTTCTGGAGCAGAAAGAGTGAGGAGGTTTTTTTGTTTTGTTTTTGTTTTTTGTTTTTTGTTTTGTTTTTTACATTGCAAGTAAATGGCCTGAAGAGATCTTAGAAAGCATAGGGAAGGCAAATTGAATGAACCTGGATTTGAATAGGTTTCTTACTGGACAGTTTTTCTAAGAAATTCTGGAATAAATCATGGAATCTTCTGAATTAAATTAAAGCACTCATGGTGAATGTACTTAAGAAAAATGCTTTAGGTTTTTGAGATTAAATATACAGACAAAGCATTTAGGGATTATAATACTTTTTTTTTCTTCTTTCACCTAATTTCAACTATTCCATCTATAGTGACTGAGAATTATGTTTCTTTTTTGTTGGGGGTGGTGTTTCTTCATGTCAATACCTTTCCTCACATTTTCTTCTGTCATGTCTGGGACTTCCTCTCTGTTCCCCCCACCCACATCTAACTCAATCCTCTTGGCTATATATTGCATGAAATATACTGATGCTAAAAAAAATTCATGATTTATCAGAAATTCCGATTTAACTAGGCACATATGGGATATAGTTACACTATAAATGCTTGTCTGGAGTTCAAATTTAACCAGCATGCTGTATTTTATCCAGCAATTTACATTATATCCTCTCCTGCTCATTTGTAGGTGCTTTATTTCCCTAAGAAATGTACTTACTGGGCTTTTATTCCATAAGGCAGCAATGACCCAATGCCACCTGAATGACAACTGGCTGGGAGTTTGGGTTAAGCTAAATTATTCTGCCCTGGTTGTGAGTAGAGCCCTTATCCTGCCTTATCTTTGCTACAGCTGGTGAGCTCCCTTAAATGATATGAGAACCCCCCCCCCCCCAAAGAACCATTGTTATCAAAAGACAACCACTGTCCTAGGGAAGGCACAGTCTATTCTTGTGCTATGGAAAGAATGGCTAGAGTATCCTTACCTTAGGATAGTTCCACTGTAACACAGAATACCATGTTTTGGTCCCAGGAAGCATCACCTTCCATACCGCAAAACAGGCTGGCAAAAGATTATGGAACTACACAGGACAGAATAAATGAAGGAAAAAAACTGATAATGCAAACATGCCTTTACTCTTATCTTATTTTTGGGTGACCACTTCACTCAAAAGTGATCTGTCTGCCAACCAACAAAATGGGAGATTTGCAAATGACATATCAGATAAAGGGCTAGTATCCAAAATCTATAAAGAACTTATCAAACTCAACACCCAAGGAACAAAGAATCCAATTAAGAAATAGGCAGAACACATGAACAGACATTTCTGCAAAGACAACACCCAAATGGCCAACAGACACATGAAAAAGTGCTCCACATCACTCGGCATCAGGGAACTACAAATCAAAACCACAGTGAGATACCACCTCACACCAGTCAGAATGGCTAAAATTAACCAGTCAGGAAATGACAGATGTTGGTGCGGAGGTGGAGAAAGGGGAATCCTCCTACACTGTTGGTGGGAATGCAAGCTGGTGCAGCCACTCTGGAAAACAGTATGGAGGTCCCTCAAAGAGTTGAAAATAGAGCTACCCTACAACCCAGCAATTGCACTACTGGGTATTTACCCTAAGATACCAACGTAGTGATCGGAAGGGGCATGTGCACCCCAATGTTTATAGCAGCAATGTCCACAATAGCCAAACTATGGAAAGAGCCTAGATGCCCATCAACGGATGAATGGATAAAGAAGATGTGGTGTGCTATGTGTATGTGTGTGTATACACACACACACACACATCTATACATACAGACACATACACACAATGGAATATTGTGTAGCCATAGAAAACACCCCACAAAATCTTGCCATTTGCAATGACGTGGATGGAACCAGAGGGTATTATGCTAAGCGAAAAAAGTCAATCAGAGAAAGACAATTATCATATGATCTCACAGATATGAGGATTTGAGAAACAAGACAGAGGATCATAGGGGAAGGCGGGGGGGGGAGGGGGGATGAAATAAGATGAAACCAGAGAGGGAGACAAACCTTAAGAGACCATTAATCTCAGGAAACAAACTGAGGGTTGCTGGAGGGGTGGGGGCTGGGAGAGATGGGGTTATGGACATTGGGGAGGGTATGTGCTATGGTGAGTGTTGTGAATTGTGTAAGACTAATGAATCACAGACCTGTACCCCTGGGACAAATAATACATTATATGTTAATAAAAATATATACAATTTAAAATGTTTTCTCATCACTTCTTCTGATTTTTACAAATCAGTCTTGAAATATGATTATTAATCCCATGTTTTAAGTGAGGAGACATATTCAAAATGATTTGGCAAAAATTTCTACTGCCACAGAGCTAACAGATAATACAAACTCTGGGTTTCCTGGCCTGAAACCTTTTTTCCAACACAGAGACACCAATTATATCCCAGGCACTATTCTAGATACATGGTGAGTAGGAGACACATTCCTGCCTCAAAGAATTTAGCATAATACTTCAAACCCATTAAATCAAATTTAGTATTGAGTTATGCAAACTACTTCACATATCTTTAAGAAGTAGAAACAGAGGGCGCCTGGGTGGCTCAGTGGGTTAAAGCCGCTGCCTTCGGCTCAGGTCATGATCTCAGGGTCCTGGGATCGAGGCCCGCATCGGGCTCTCTACTCAGCAGGGAGCCTGCTTCCTCCTCTCTCTCTGCCTACTTGTGATCTGATCTCTCTCTCTGTGTCAAATGAATAAATAAAATCTTAAAAAAAAAAAAGAAGTAGAAACAGACAACATAAAAATGTATTCAAGGGGCACCTGGGTGGCTCAGTGGATTAAAGCCTCAGCCTTCAGCTCAGGTCATGATCTCAGGGTCCTGGGATAGAGCCCCGTATAGGGCTGCCTGCTCAGCAGGGAGCCTGCTTCTTCCTCTCTCTCTGCCTGCCTCTCTGTCAAATAAATAAAATCTTTAACAAAAAAAATGTATTCAATATAGTCAACATGTACTGAATCTTGAATTCTTGGTGGCCAAATTAAAGAGAGAGAGAGAGAAAGAGAGGACATTAGAGCCATGAGGAAAGAATCAGTAAGAGAAAACCCTGCTGGGATGGGAAAATAAAGAATACAGAGACAATGCTTAACGCTCAGACATACTCCAAAGACGGGGACAGCTGCCACCACTGTACAGTTGGCACCACCCAAGGGTTCAGACGCCTTGCTCGACAAGTATTCAGTTCTCCCCTCAAGGTACTCACACTACAAGATACCCCCAATTCATAAGTTTTAACCTCTCCTATCAGCTCTTTTACCTCTAATTATACTTTTCTCATAACTTAGATCTCTACTTGTGAAAAACAATCAGTCCTTCTAAAACTGCACACTCTGAGGCTGAAATCCATTTTGAATTCATCTTACTATCTAACCCACCTAGCATAATTTCCAGCATCTATTGGGTCCTAAATAAATCTTCACTGGAGATTAAACTGAGGTTTCTCATCACTAATTTGCCACCTTGAATAAGGACCCTCCTTAAGATCCATTCTTATATACACCACACCAAAAACTCTGTCCTATTCTAATAAGTTGAATATGTGCAAAGAGTTTTCATCAGCAGAATGTACTCCCCTTGATTCTGAGGTGAGAGAGTGAAATGGAAAACATAGAAAATGCGCTCTAAGAACTTACACCATGTCCCTCCCCACAGTGTGTTCCCCATGTTCATTGAGAACTGGCTGGGATTAGTCCTATTTGGGTTACTTGGGGACAAAACTACCCACTGAGTCATGGGGATTGTCCCCATCTTCTCTCTTGCCAGTGAGCTTCACTGAAGGGTGGCAGGGGAGAAGAATCAGCCAAGCTCACATGGGTCACCTGGATTTTATCCAGCTATGTGCTGATGGGGAGACTATGCCCTAAATGCTATGGTCTGAAGGTCTCGTTCCTACCCAGCTCATGTTGAAATCCTAATCCCAAAGGTGATAGTATTAGTGGGTGGAGGCTGTGGGAAGTGATTATGTGGGAAGGTCATGAAGTACAGCCATAAAAACGGGAGTAGTGGTCTTACAAAGGAGATTCTACAGAGCTCCCTTGACTTTTCCAGCACATGAGGACAAAAGTCCATAAACTAGAAAAGAACCTTCGTCCAACCGCGGCATGTTTATCTTGGACTTCTAGCCTATAGAACTGTGAGAAATGAATTTCCATTGTTTAAAAGCCACCTGTCTGTGATATTTTACTATAGCAGCCCAAAAGGGCCAAAATACCAAGTAAACAAATACAAGGAGGCATATGATACACATACACATATCTGAGATAAACATAAAAACCCAGTGTTAACAATTTGTCAGTTTTCTTAGTAAGATGACAATTTACCAAAGGAAAACAAACCATGGGTGAGTGTTCTCTACCTTGTATAATACTTTCCAATGAGATCCTTGGCTAATAATTCAGAGCATTCCATAGGATGTCTAGGATATTGTTGATGTTCAAATAAATTCTCCTCGAGTGAGACCAGATGGGGAAAAAAGATGAAGTACAGTGATACATTTATAGTTCTCATTTGTTTCTTGCAGAATTCTGAGTTACAAAAAAATCAAGGCCTTTTTGTAGGCATCAAGATAAATAGGCTGTAATTGTAATCCAGAATAATAAATCTCTTAGTTACGCTAAAGAAAACCAGATTGCAAAGATTTTGCACTGTGGTACATCCATTCAATGAAATGTTATTTAGCAATAACAGAGAAATGAGTTATCAAGTCCTAAAAAGACAAGGAGGAAACAAATGCATATTTCTACATGAAAAAACCAAAATGACAAGATCAGCATTTGGGGAAGAAAGATGAATAGGTGGAACACCAAGGATTTTGAGGATAGTAAAACAATTCTGGAGGCACCTGGGTGGCACATTTGATTAGGCATCCAACTCTTAGTTTCAGCTCAGGTCATGATCTCAGGGTGGGTCATGGGATCAAGTCCTAGGTTATGCTCCATGCTCAGCACAGAGTCTGCTTGGGATTCTCTTGTCCTTTTCCTCCCTCGGCCACTGTGGCAATCTCTCTCTCTCTCTCTCTCTCTCTCTCTCTCTCTCCCTCTCTCTCTGTCTCTTCCCCCACCCCCCCAGGATGGATGGATGAATCTTTTTAAAAAAGTTATGTATACTCTAATGATGGGTATATGATGTACTTGTGAAAACCACGGAGTGTATAATACAAATAAATCCTTATGTAAACTAGGGACTTTAGTTAGTAACATATCAATATTGTCTCATCAATTGTAACACATGTAGCAACTAATCCAAGATGTTAATAACTATGAGATCTGGGTGTGGGAGGGGCTATGACAGGATATATGGGCACTCCTTATACTTTCTGCTCAATTTTTTCTATTAAGCTAAAATGAAAATACTTTTTTTAAACAACCCTATAAGAAAAAAAAAAGTTCGATCTACTAGAATGAAAATCCTAAGAAATCAAAATGAGTATCATGACTACAAACCTGTTTTTGCAGGGGAAACACTGGGGGAGCATTGCTCATGGTGTTCTTAATGTCTTATTCACTATAGATGATGTGTATTTTGAGAGGCAGAAAGGAAAGGGTTTGAAACATACAAAACAAAGGAATATATTCAGAAGCAGCTTTAGTTCATTTCATGGCAACCAGAGAGAACTGAGATGGGGATGTGAGTGGAGGAATAACAAAATGAAGAATACGACAAAAGGCCACAATAAAAACATTTTTTTAATTATAGAATTACAGGTACAAGGAAAATATGCACTAAAAGGGGGGAAATGTCAAGAACTCAGGCAAATGTTTTAACCACTGTACTTGCTTTATAGTTTCAAACACAGGGCTACTACAACTGTATAACATTGTGCAGTCAAAGGGCATTACTTGAAATTTCCATAATCTTCAGGACTGTAGGGTAGGAAACGAGAGCAGGCTGTAACTCTTTTCAAAACTTCCTAGTGCTTTCTCACCCCTAGTGATTTTTTTCCTTACCATTCTCAATTTGCCTTCAGCAGGAATATTTTTCATATTCAAAGGGTTCTAGACACACTTGGTTTTTTATTGGAAGGACATTAAGATAAACTAAACCAAGACTGGGTTAGTTCCTTCCTTCTCTGAATTTACTTCAACCCTGTGCAAAGCAGCTGGGAAAGAGATGGGGAGAAAATGAGTAACTGGAGTTAGCTCCTCTCCTGCCACCTCAACATTAGGTCAGGTGCCTCTTCCTGAGGGGGGAAAAAATCAATCTGTAATATAACAAAAGTAAATATTTGGTCTTTGTCCCTGGTTTTTGGCAAAGAGCTTCTAAAATCTTTGGAATCTCTGGAGTGATTGTTACATACTAATGAGATGACTGGTAGTTAGGGTCCCCTAGATAGCTTCAGGATAGGGGATGGTCACCAGAAGACTAAGCATGATTAGAAAGTTAGAGCTTTCAGCTCCACCCCTGGCCTTTGGGGATGGGAGAAGGCCGAAGATTGGGTTCAATAACCAATGGCCAAGGATTTAATCAATCATGCCTACATAACAAAACCTTCATTTAAAAAAAAACCCTAAATGGCAAGGTTTGGAGAGATTCTGAGTTAGTGAATATGTCAAGGTGCTAGGAGGGTGGCATGCCTGGAGAGAGGGAATGGAAGCTCTATACACTTTCCTCCTAACCTTGCCTTATGCCTATCTTCCAAATATTTGGCTGTTGTGGAGTTCTACCCTTTATAATAAACTGGTAATAACAAGTAAAGAACTTTTCTGCATTCTGGGAGTTCTAGTAAGTTATCAAACCTGAGGAGGGGGGCTTAAGAGTTTCTGAACTTATGGCCAGTTGGTCAGAAGCATCAGTGACAACCTGGGACAGTCAACTGGCATCTAAAGTTAGGGAAAAGCCTAGTGGAACTGAGCCTTAATTTGTCAGATCTAACGCTAACTGCAGGTAGATAGTGTCAGCATTGAATTGTAGGCACCCTGCTGGTGTTGGGGAGTTGGAAAATTGGTTGTTGTCAGAAAACATAACAGAATGCCTTCCGATGAGACTAAAAGATACTGTCTCTCCTGCAGACAAGCTAAATGAAGTTTATGGAAGTGTACTGACAAATGTTATAGATATATATGTTTCATCTTTGAGGAGATTACCCATCAATTCTCATTCAATGGGTGAAGAAATATCTGGGCACCTAGGCTGTAGAAGGAACGGAGTAAAAGTAAGGGGAACTGAGAAACACTTCTCCTGCAACACCCTGTGTCAGCCCAGGTAACTACAGTCTTCCAGGGAGAGGGTGAAGCACTTCTCCTGCAACACCCTGTGTCAGCCCAGATAACTACAGTCTTCCAGGGAGAGTGTGAAGCACGAATACTCAAAAAGTATTTACTAGAGAGATCAAAGCCTACTATATTTATTCCTCCAGAGGTAGACTGTTGGAAGTTACTAGACATTCAGCAGTCTTCTTCAAACTGGTGATTGGTACTTATTACGAGGGGTCATGGAATCAATTTAGTGGGTCACAGCTTATCATTCCATCTGGTTTTAGGACTGTTTAACTTGGTATTTGCCCCTATGTACAATTAAAATATTGCTAATTGACTTTTTTGCATATCTAAGTATATTAGTTCATAAAACTATGTGTCAGTGAAACAGAAAAGTGCTCTGAATGGAATGAGAGGTAGTTTGAGGTTACCAGAAATGGATTACAACAGTTCATTTGGTTCTTCCACTCCTTGCTGCCTTTGTTCCACCCCACAGTGACTTGAATATAGCAGCCCACTCCACCTCAATACTTCCTGAATATAGGTGAGAGTTATGTCTCTTGATGGGGGTGCCCTGCAGGGGAGATAATTCCTGTGTCTCCTTATTTCAAATCAAGAGTCTTCTTGCAACATGTCCTAGGCTTACTCAATTCATCCTGTGGGTGTGGTTGATACTGAAATATTGTCTACTTTACCATAATCAGGAAGCACTAAGAACCCATCATGAACTGAATATACTAGAATCTGGAACAATCTGGTATAGCTCCTGAAGGCGTGTGCCTTTAGGGGAAGGGAAAAAAGCTCTCTGACTTGGTCCCTAACAAAAATGAGGTCACCAAGGAGAAAAACAAAAAGCTTATTAACTTGTGTACTGCACATACACATTGGAGTACCCAATGATGAGTAAGTCAAAGGGGTGGTTAGAACATGGGCTTATATAGCACCTTAACAAAAAAGCAATACATTTTCAGTGAAAAAACAAAGGAAAAGGACTCTGAACTTCTAGGGGCAGCAAGTTGTGGGAAGGCAACTATTTAGAGAATCAAATGGTAGCAAAGGGCTAGTTTTGGAAAGGTTTGTTATATAGATTCCCTTTGTGCCATCTCTGGGCTGATAAATGTGCTAGAATTCTCTCCAGTGAATTTTTGGAGTTTTGGAATTCGGAATTTTTGGAATTTTCTAACTTTTCTCCTTCTGGTAGAGAGAGGAGTGGATACATCTGCATAAATTTATATTCTGCTTTAAGGCAGAGAGCTTTTCTGGTATCTGCTGCTTCTCACTTGCCTTCAGTGCAAGATAATCCTTATACCCAAGTTCCACATTTGGGGATGGCATAGTCTGTTACCCTTCAACTGGAATGTCTATGAGGAATTACCCTGTGGACTATCTTCTTAAATGTTTTTGGTCATGCTGTGCTCAGACCAAAAGTTAGATATTAAAATTAATGGACTAGTTGTCATAAAGTATCCAAAACTCTCAGATAGCTTTGAGCACAGAAATGGGAGTTGTGGGAGGTAAGAAAACAAACTTCACTGAGGTCAGAATTGAAGTGGTCTTCTTAATCCCATTTTCTTATTCCTGACAACTGGTTGGACTATGTCACACTTGGTAAAGGAAGAAAAGCAGAGTAGCAATTGGGGAACTTTTTGGAAAAGTGCTTTTATTAAGGACTTATGGGACGGTTACTGTTAAAAGGACTTTCTAGGTCTTAAACTATCTAATTATGAGAAGTCTGAGGAATAATTTTTATATTTACAAATGTATGTCATTATCCCATTCCAACTTCAATTTTTAGGAACTATAATAAAAATAAATCATTCTCACTCCTGATATAGCTTTAGAGTTCACAAAGGTATAGACAAACCAGAATACTAGAATTTGCATTATCAATAAGATGGAATGTTACAGTTTATTTTCTCTACCAGAGACAAAGTTATTCATTATATGACTTATGCCAAATCTAGAAAATGTGTCAGAGTGTGCACGTGGTATATTTGAAGGTAGTTGGAGGAGAGTTTCCTATACTATTAGACAGCAAAAACGGAAATATTTTCTACCTATATGCTCACTTCTCAGTTTGGGGTTTTAATGTTTTATTTGTATATCATTCTATGAGTGAAGTTTTGTATGGGAACATTCTTCATTTTCAATTTTAGTAGAAAGTATTGCTGTTCTGCCCACAACTGTATTTCAAAAAACAAAACAACAACAACAACAAAAAAAACCACTGGCTGCTGGTGGCTCATAAGATGTACCAGGTAACTGGAAGAAACAATTTTCCAACCTTAAGAGACCGGAAAAATAAATTGAGGTATGTACATATAGTACAATGCCATGGAGACATTGAATTGTATTTACATAATCTTGAAAAAGAAAAAAAAGTGGTACCTTGACATAATAAAGGCTATATATGACATACCAATGGCTAGTATCATACCCAATAGTGAAAAACTGAAAGATTTTTCTCTAAGATCTTCTAAAAGACAAGGATGATTAACCACCTTATATTCAACAGAATATGGAAAGTCCTAGCCATAGCAATTAGGCAAGAAAAAGAAATAAAAATTGCTCAAGGGTGCCTGGGTGGCTTAGTTGGTTAAGTTACTGCCTTTGGCTCAGGTCATGATCCTGGAGTCCCAGGATCAAGTCCCACATTGGACTTGCTGCTCAGCGGGAGTCTGATTCTCCTCTCACCCTCCCCTTCTCATGCTCTCTCTCATTCTCTCTCTCTCTCAAATAAATAAATAAAATATTAAAAAATAATAATCAAAAGTAAAAAAAAATTAAAATCACCCAAATTGGAAAGAAAGTGATCATTATGTACAGATGATAGGACACTATTAAAAAACCCTAAAGATTCCACTAAAACACTATTAGAATAAAGGAATTCAGTAAAGTTCCAGGATATAAAATATATAGAAATATGCTTTGTTTCTATACATTAATATCATTTATAATCTCACTGCATCAAAATATAAAATACTTAGAAATATATTTAACCAAGGAGGTGAAAGACCCTTACTTACTCTTATAACCATACAACATCACTGAAAGAAATTGAAGACAACACCAAAAAACGGAAAGATATACCATACTCATGAATTAAAAGAATTATTGTTAAAGTGTCCATATTACCCATAGCAATCTGCAGGTTCAATATCGTCCTTATCAAAATACTTACTGAATTTTCCACAGAACTAGAATAAATAATCCTAAAATTTGTATGGAATAATGAAAAGCCCTGACTAGCCAAAGCAGTCTTGGGAAAGTAGCTGGTGGTATCACACCCTTGGATTTCAAACTACATTATAAATGTACAGTAATCAAAACAGAAAGGTATTACCAAAACAAACACATAATTCAATGGAATGGAATAGGGCCAGAAATAAACCCAAATATACATGGTCAGTCAATCAATGACACAGGAGGCAAAACCTACAATGAGGAAAAGACAGCTCCTTCAATAAATGTTGGAAAAACCGGAGGCTACATGTAAAAGAATAAAATTGGACCACTCTCTTATACCATATACAAAAATAAATTCAAAATGGAATATTTAAATGTAAGTCCTGAAGCCATAATAGTCCTAGAAGAAAACCACAGGCAATGAGCTCTTTGACATCAATCTTAGCAATGTTTTTTTGGATCAGTCTCCTCAGGCTAGGTTGACAAAAGCAAAAAACAATTGGGACCATATCAAACTAAAAAGCTTTTGCACAGCAAAGGAAATCATTAATAAAACATAAAGGCAACTATTGAATGGGAGAAGATATTTGCACATGATATATCCAGTGGGGGTTAACATTCAAAATATATAAAGAATTCTTAACTCAATATAAAAAAAATCAATTAAAAAATGGACAGAGGACCTGAATAGATATTTTTGCCAGAGAAGACATGCAGATGGCCAACAGACACATGAAAAGATGCTCTACATCATTAATCATCATGGAAATGCAAATCAAAACAACGATATCACTTCACACCTGTTAGAATGGCTACTATCAAAAGGACAAATAACAAGTGTCCCTAAGGATGTAAAGGGAATCCTTGTGCACTACTGTTTCTTTTTTTTTTAACCCTCATGCACTGTTGGTGGAAATGTACATTGGTGTAGCTATTATGGAAAATTGGATGGAGGTTCCTTGAAAAATTAAAAATAGAATTATCATATAATCCAGCAATTCTACTTCTGAGTATCCAAAGAAAACAGAAACTCTAATTTAAAAAGACCTATTCATCCCTATGTTCATCGCAGCATTATTTACAATAGCCAAGATAGAGAAGCAATGTAAGTGTCCACTGATAGATGAATAAAGATGTAGTGTAATAAAAATATGTTCAATATCACTCATCAATCAGGGAAATACAAATCAAAACCATGATGAGATACCACCTCAAAGTTGTCAGAATGGCTAAAGTAAATGACGCAAGAAACAACAGATGTTGGCAAGGATGAGGACAAAGGGGAACCCTCTTGCACTATTGGTGGGAATGCAAACAGGTACAGACACTCTGGAAAGCAGTATGGAGGTTCCTTAAAAAGTTAAAAATAGAACTACCCTACCCTATGATCCAGTAATTGCACTACTAGGTATTTACCCAAAGGATATAAAAATACAAATTCAAATGGATACATGCACACTGATGTTTATAACAGAATTATCAACAATGGCCAAACTATGAAAAGAATCTGAATGTCCATCGACTGATGAATGGATAAAGAGGAGGGTTCTATGGTTCTATAGATATATATTGTTATATAACTACAGTTATATTAGTATATTAGAATATAGCAATATTCCACTATATTTAACTATAACTGTGTAACTGTATATAGATATGTAAGGAAAGACAGAGGAATTCTACTCGGCCATCAAAAAGAATAAAATTTTGCCATTTGCAACAACATGGATGGAACTCGAGTGTATTATGCTAAGTGGACTAAGTCAGTCAGAGAAAAGCAAATACCATATGATTTCATTCATGTGTGGAATTTAAGAAACAAAACACACAGAACATATGGGAAGGTGGGAAAAGAGGGGGGGAACAAACCAAAAGAGACTCTTAACACAGGGTTGGTAGAGGGAAGTGGATGGCAGATGGGCTTGGTGGGTGATGGTTATTAAGGAGGGCATTTGTTATGATGAGCACTGGGTGTCGTAAGCAAGTGATGAATCACTGAATTCTACTACTGAAACCAATATTGAATTATATGTTAACTAACTAGAATTTAAATAAAAATTTGACAAGGAAAAAGAGTATGCGGTGCTTTTATTTTATAAATATATTTATGTATATATAATTATATATTTCATATACAATTATATATAATGGAATATTAATCCTAAAAAGGAATGAGATCTTGTCATTTGTGACAACATGGATAAAACTAGAGAGTAATATACTCCATGAAATAAGTCAGACAGAACAAGACAAATAGCATATTATCTCACTTATGTGGAATTTCAACAGCAGAAAAAGTAAAACAGAAGTAGACTCATAGATACAAAGAATAAACTGGTGGTTGTCAGAGGAATGATTACTTTTGTACTCCTGAAACATAATACTGTAGGTCAATTATACTTTAAAAAATAAAAAAAAAGGGAGGAGTCACCCTTCCTGATTTCAAAACTTACTATAAATAAAATAGTGTGATGCTGACATAATGAGAGCCAAATAGATTAATGGAATAGAGTTAAGAGTACTGAAATAATCCCATACATCAATGGTTAATTGATTTCAACAATGGTCCCAATATCATCCAATGAAAGAAAGAAGAGTCTCTTTAACAAATGTCATTGGAACAACTAGACAAACACATGCAAAAGAATGAAGTTGAATCCCTACCTCACACCACATAAAATGGTTAATTCAAAATGAATTAAAGACCTATTTGCAAGAGCTAAAATTATAAAACTTCTAAAAGAAAACACAGGATTAATTCTTGATGAGCTAAGCTTGGGTATGGATTCTAACAATGACACCAAAAGCACAAATAAGAAAAATATAAATTGGGCTTCATACAAATCTGAAACTTTTGTTTCAAAGGACACTATCAAAAAGTGAAAAAGAGGGGTGCCCGGGTGGCTCAGTCATTAAGCGTCAGATGCCTTTGGTTCAGGTCATGATCCCAGGGTCCTGGGATTGAGCCCCGCATTGGGCTCCCTGCTCTGCGGGATGACCTGCTTCTCCCTCTCCCACTCCCCCTGCTGGTGTTCCCTCTCTCGCGGTGTCTCTCTCTGTCAAGTAAATAAATAAAATCTTAAAAAAAAAAAAGTGAAAAAAGAAAACTCACAGAATGGGAGGAAATATGTCTTATAAGGGTCTAATATTCATAATGTATAAAGAAATCCTAAATTTCATCAAGAAATCCAAATAAAAAGTAGGCAGAGGACTTGAGTTTCTGCCAAGATACATAAATGGCCAAAAAGCACATGAAAATATCATTAGTCATTAGAGAAACACAAATCAAAACCATAATGAGAGAGCACTTCACACATACTAGGATGGTTATAATTTAAAAAAAAAGTATTGGTAAGGAAGTGGCAAATTGGTTACTCTGTACATTGGTGGGGATGTGAAATGATACAGCTGCTATGGAAAACAGCTTGATGATTCCTCAAAAAGTTAAACATAGAATTACCATATGACCCAGAAATTCCACTTGTAAGTGTACACCCAAAATAACTGCAAACGGTAAACAAAAATGTATTGACTATGGTTCATAACACTGTTCACAATAACCCAAAGATGGAAATAATCCAAGTGTCCATGAATTGATAAATGGATGAACATGTATTATATCCATAGGACAGAATGTTTCAGCTATAAAAAGGGATGACTAATCCATGCTACAATATAGACGAACTTTGAAAACACTGTGCAAAGTAATAAAAGCCAGACAGAAAAGATGACATATTCTAGGCTTCCATTTATATGAAATACCCAGAATAGGTAAATTCATAGAGACAAAAAGCAGACTGGTGGTTTCCAGGGGTTTTCCAGGTTTTCAACTGCTTAATGGGTATAGTTTCCTTTTGAGTGATAATAATGTTTGGAACTATAGAAGATAGTTGTATGGCAATGTGAATGTACTAAATGCCACTGAATTATACACTTTAAAATGGCTCATTGTAGGATATGTTGCTTACCTCAATGAAACTACTATTCTTATAGAAATACCCAATAACCAGGTCATGTTCAGGATGCACTGTTAAGAAAGCTGGACACAGAATAACCTATAGTAGAAGATTTCAATTACATATAGATAGGGCCTCAAACAAAAGATAGGGGGGAAATAGCACAAATGTTAACAATAATCATTTTTGTTTAAGTAAACTCTGTGCCCAACATGGGGCTCAAACTCACAACCCTGAGGATCAACGGTTGCATGCTCTTCCAACCGAGCCAGCTAGGCATCTCTAATAGTGATCATTCTTAGTTTATCTAATAATGGGTGATCTGTTCTTTATATACTACTGTATTTAAGTTGACATCAACATCCATTACTCTTAAAATCACTAGTAGCAAAAACAAAAACAAAAAATCTTATTTTTAAAAATTAAGTAAGGAGAAACCTTACAGTTCCTTTCACTCTAGCATTCCAGAGCTGAAAAGCAAGCTGTGGAGGGTGGGGAGTGGAGGAGAGGAAGAGGAAGCAATAACTGAGCTTATCTCTAAATAAAAGAAAGGAAGGGAGGGATAGGAATTCACTCAGAACAAGATTTGCCTCCAAGTGGCAGGGCTAGAGGCACTTTGCAGAACCTCTAGGAAGACCCCTGCCTGCCACTGCCAACCTACACCACTCTCCTTTACACAACCAGCTCCATAGAGAAACAGGAGTTTGAGGCAAAAATTGAGGGGGTGTGTGTAGGGGGATAGTCCTGAGTTATTGGGGAAAATGGAAGGAATTTGGATGCTGTGGCTATACTTGGGCATAGTGGTAGATAAGGGAGCACCATCGCAGCAGTTGGTTGCCGAAGTGTATGAGTGCACGTGGCAGAGACACGTCAATATTCTTAGGCTTTACTATTGACCCTCCTGTGTCTAGTTCTGGCTAATGGACTGTGAGTGGAAGTGCCCTGTGACACTTCTAAACTGAGACATTTGCGGTGGAGGGCTCAGAAATCACATTTCAGATGGCACAGCTACTAGAGAGCAGGGCCGTTTGGCCTTTATATTGTATGAAACTACTGAAATTTTGTCATTAATTATTCTTATAGAGAAATTGGAACCCAGAAGCAGGGTATGATCATAACAAAACCATAAAATAGACCCATTAGTATATCTGTTGAGCAGCAGGCAGCAAGTAACTGGCTATTAGAGGATAGAAAGATGGTGGTCCATGTTTTGCAGGGCAGCAAATTTAGTGGCTTTGTGCTGGACTGGCTTAGCAGGCCAACCATGTGCCTACCATATTGAAAACAGATGATTAGTGTATGTTAGTTGCTACTGGCTGCATATGGCAAAATGTCATTAGAAAGATGAGCTGGGGATGTCCTGGCCAGCTTACAAAAATAAATATAATGTACGGGATCTTAAAATTCAGGGCCTTGGGGTGCCGGGGTGTCTCAGTCGTTAAGCGCCTGCCTTCGCCTCAGGTCATGATCCCAGGGTTCTAGGATCGAGCCCCACATCAGGCTCCCTGCTCAGCTGGAAGCCTGCTTCTCCCTCTCCCACTCCTCCTGGTTGTGTTCCTTCTCTTGCTGTGTGTCTCTGTCAAATAAATAAAATCTTTAAAAAAATTTTTTTTAAAAATTCAGGACCTTGTATCCCAGAAGCCCAATTAAACCTTCAGCTGGATAAAAGGACTCCAAGCAAAGAATCAACTAAGGGGTAATGGAATGAGTAAGTCTAGACATCTAAAGTATAGGCATGATGACTACAGTTAATATTGAATTCAACATTGGAAGTACACTGAGAGATTTCAGCAGGTGCTCTCACCACAAAAACAGAATATATGTGAGCGGATGTGTTGATTAGCTTGGCTATAATAATCACTGTGTATAGGTATATCAAGTTATCCTATTGTACACCTTAAATATATACAATTTTTACTTAAAATATATCAAAGCTTAAACCTATACTAAGCTAATAGGTAGAAAATGTAGCTCATTTTAATTTTTTAAAACTTGGGATGAACAGCTTTTTCTCATACTTACTGGCCAATTGCATTTCTTTTTGTGAATGCTTCCTTGTATACTTTGTCTTGTTTCTATTGAATTATTCATCTTTGTCACCCTGATTTATGAAAGCTATATATTAAAAACCTTAGGCCCTTTCCTGGGGGAAAAAAAAAAAAAAGGGAAGAGGCAGGGATGTGGCTTTCCTACATTTTGTTCCCCATAGCCTCAAGATAGCGGTCATTAATTTGGGAAGAAAAGAAGGATGAGAAAAACAAAATAGGTTTGAGAATTCTGGCTCAAAAAAAAATAGTATAGTTATGGACTTATGGAATATACTGGAAGCAATTATCAGAAACCTGCTTAGTTCTTAAGGAACATGTACTGTCAAAAGATACTGGCAGCTGGGACTAAAAAAATCTTTGTTGGAGACTTAAAATGGCTATCAGACCTGTACCCAGCCCCCACAGACAGGAAGTAGGCTAAGGAAGGGTGCTACTCTTGAGGAGGGAATAATGCCCCATGCCTACCTCAGTCATGGCCCAAGAAGAAAACAGCAATCCCCCCAGAGGGTCTCCAGAGGCCAGGAGCCACAGGAGAACAGTGAACAAAGGAATTCTTTCACAGAGTCTAAACAAGGACTCGCCCTTACAGGGAGGATGGGATGCCTTCCCATGTCTGGTAGATTTCGGATGACTGGGGACCAGTGGTTTCTAGGGAACTCCATTCTTTCCCTTTCCAAAGATGAAATTAGTAAGTGTGCTTGTTGTAATTATCCTGCTTGCCATTGGTACCAATGAGTAAGGGAAGGCTGAAAGTTTTTTAATTCTTAGGTCCCCAAATGAAGAGGAGCTACCTCTAGACCTGGGAGACCATTTATAGGGCATTGTCTAGAGATGCCAGACTTCATACTGGAGGCTTACCAGACATCGGAGCATCCTTCTGCATTCCCACACCCTTCCCCCAGATGCCAATGTTAAGGCCAGGTGGCTAGTTTGATCAGTGATTTATGAGACAATGTATTTTCTCCATCTCTATCTATCCCTGCAGGTCATATATTCCTGATGGCATAGCTATAGGGACCACATAACTACGGATGACCTTACGTGAACAAGAGGTAATCTTGGATTAAGTTCAGGGAGATTTGTCTGCTACTGCAGGTAGCATTAATTACCCTGATCACATAATAGATTTTTCTTATGATAAAGGTTGTAATCAGTGTTAATACAGGACAGGGTCTGACTATTGAGAAGTTAACTTCATGGCCCGATGTAGTGATGTCAACACAAGGATTGATTACAGGATTCAGCATGAAGCTTGAAGCATCATGTTAGAGATCTGGCCCATTGTCTAACCCACTAGGCAACTCTGGGGAAGTTACCTGACCTAAGTTTCTATAAATAACTTCTAAAAGGGTAGAACCATGACTTTTTTTCAAATCTTTCTGGATGTAAATAAAAACATCTATGGACCTCCTCAATCTCAGTATAAGCTCATATGCATCTTTATTTACATTTCAAACAAAGGCATTGGATCTGTAGTGTGGGAGCTCACATTGGGAGAGATAGAAGCTTCATAAAGAACAATTCCTCCCTCCCATCTTGAAAAATGGTTCTTAGCTGCAGTATGGCCACAGCCTGGGCGGGAGGGCGGGGGGGTGTCTCAGCCCATTGGGAGGAGTGCCTTAAGTCATCAGCACTAATAATGGTTAAAATGCAGAATATTCTTATTTGAAATATTAGAGTTATAGATATGCCTACAAGAGACATCTAGTAAGCTTTCTTAGGTGGAGTAAGAAAGCATTTCAGCCTCTGTGGGAAACACCCTTGGCAGGACATCTCTCTGCAATAGCCCTATGGACAAAGACTTTTTGCTGATGGGTCATTACTCGTTGTGGCAACTATGAATTCTGCTTATAGTGCTCTACTTGCCTGCAAGTTTTCCCCCTAAGTTTCACCATATATAGGGTGCTTTCATTCATCCTATGTTTGTCAGGGAATTTTTTTTTATTATAATTGATATTAGTAGGTACAAAGAACTTCACTGCTCTTAAGTAGCTGTCTTTCAGAATTGTAGTGGTGTTCTAGAGATCTTGATTCTTTACTAAAGAACCCAGACGGCTCATCAGCTGGCTTCTTCTGAGTGTGCAGCAGACAGCCCCCTTTGTTGCTATTAGCATGTCGACTACAACTGTAGTTACCTGGTGGCAGGATGAAATTACACAGACAGCAGTTTACTTTCATACCCCCTGCCTGATAGTCAATTTCCTAGTGTAAGCCACTCTTCCTGCAGTATGTAATTTTTATACCTGTTTAATTTTAATCCTCTCGTTTGACAGAGTGATTTCTCACCCTTTTTAGATGGTGCCATGCACCCCTCAATTGAGTTTCTTCTCCCTGCTGTTATAGTTTGCTCCTGCTTGAAATATTTAGAGAAACAGTTCTCCATAAGCAATTAATTTAATTAGGACTGCATGTGTGTGTGAACCCCACACAAAACACTTTTTTTTCTGTCACACAAGGAACTGTTTCATTATTTCCCAGTTTGTTAAATATTTATATTGTATCCTCAACAAAGAAAACTTCTACATAAGTAAGTACGAAGAGTACTTTTTTGAGGGAAATCTAAAGATAGAATTGACCAATAACAATCTTCCAAATTCAAATAGTCTGCTATAAACAAAGTGCCACCATTTTTAATCTACCACTAAGTTATTTTATAAATGATTCTTAAAAATCCACAAAATCTAGCTTAGTATTTCAACAAAGCTCTCAGTCCTTAGGTCAACGACCCGGTCTCAGCCCTGCTACTGGAGATCAATATTTCCTGGGAGGTAGAACACAGGAGTGGGGTATTGAGTAAATGACACATGAGTGCACACACACAGCGCATTCCTTTTTATGGAACATATCCAACTCAAAGCCAAAACAACTCGTCCAAAAATATTTCCTGATCTAGAATCTTCATTCTTACTAGCAACAAAAATGCAGTCTCACAGCTCATTGCTTTTTTGTCCCTTCCTCTGAAATGGGGATATTGGTTGGAAAGAAAGTATTCTCATGAGCAGAATCTCCACGTGCAGGGAGCTGACTGGATGGATATAAGTTGATTCATTCTCCTTGTCTTTCTTTCATAGCACCTCCACCTGATTGTGTCTGTGGGAATGCTTATAAAAGAAATGTGTTTTTCTGGAGAAATCACCTTCAGCTTGTTTTGAGTCTACGAAGAATTTTTTCCCTTTCCCTGATATCCTACCTGCCAGTCATGTTCACCAATGAAGTAAAATGTATATAGCATGCCTGGGGAGGGGGCTATGTGTGTCAGGGGTGGGGGAAGTAACCCATGTTTCTGTAAATCCAATATGATGTAAGGCCCCACGTGACTCAGTTCCAGTGCTGGGTCACAGTTGGAGAGACACAGGTCCACTAGCCAAAGCACCTGCAAAGTCTCAGAGCACATTAATAGAACCCTAATTTAAACCCCAAACTGATTAAAATCCTCTTATCTCAAATTCATAAACTCCACAGCTACTCCAGGACTTCTCTAAATCCCTTACTCTCCAGAGTCCACCAGAAATTCTCTTTGATCCCTAGGTCACACGATCATGAGAGACAAATATCTATACAGGAACACACATGTGTGGCTCTGTATGTACAGACATACACTCATGCGTATTGGGCATTTGCACATCTAAGTGTGTATCTCTATGCATGTACACATGCATGTGTATTACACACACACACACACACACACACACACACACACATATACTTTTAACCTCCAAGTTGTATCACAAAAGCTTGTAAGTTGGATCAGCAAAGAAACTCTCCTTAAAGATTAAGGAAAACTGAGCCAGCATAGGGGGGAAAAAAAGCATCTTTAAAGTGGTATGTAAAGGTAAAAACCATAAAAATCTATGTGGATATATTTCTGTTCCCATCATAGCTCATCATCCTTCCTCTAGGCTCTCATGTTACTACTGCTGCACACCCTCTCCTCTGCCCATGCCTAGATGGTTCTTATCTGATGTTCCACTCTAATGCACCTTTCAAAGCCACACCATTTATGAGGATACTGAAAGAATCGTGTACTTCCGTGAGAAGTGCTCCTCCATAGGAGGAAAGTGTAGCTGAGAAAGCCAGTTTTCCAAAGCAGTAAGGAGAGATCGCAGAGACCAATTTTGTCATAGTTTTAATTCAGATGAGTGCTTTTATTTTCTAATTATCTTCTAGATCTTCATGACTGCATCCACAGTTGGATGTTTATCCTATTCACAGACCCCTCACTGCCCATCAGGAGACCTCCAAAGACACGCTGAGACCCATTTATCCAACATGATACATTAGCCAATGTGAGATGCCAACAGGTCACATAAGATTACTAGCAGCACCAGACTAACGTCTAGTTAAGGTTTCCTCGATCTTCCCTGTCTTCTCTTAAAGGAATAGTGTCAAAGGCAATAGCCATTCATCCATAATTACAGCCTGCCACTACTGGGAAGGGCCTTCTAACCCTTGTGGACTGCCCTTCATCCTGAGGCAGCGGAGTCTTAAGACTCTTAAATTTGTGATTTTAATCTGAGTCTAAAAAGAACAATTACTTAGACCAGCATGAGCTCAAAGCTTTGATAACTAATGTTAAACCCAGCAATGCCACTCCACCGAGTTCACATTAAACCAAGCACAGGGAGGCAGCTTGCCTTCTCAAATGAGAACATTTGTCAAGCTCACTCACGCAAAAAACAATGGAGGGCAGAGACTTTGGATTTGAGGACAAGTCTAACAGAAGCCATATAGGAAAGACAATGCATGATCAGGGATGAAGAGAATCCAAGTGAGCGAATTGTGAAGCCAGAACTGAACAGGTCTTTGTGTGGGTGGGCCAAAATTTTGTTTAGAAACAAAATAACCTGAACCAAGGTGCCCCGTAGGTTAGCCCAGTTGATTCAGCAGGGATTCAAGGTCCTGCATGAATGCTTACCTGTCAAGCAATCTGATGGAGTAGCAGCCTTAGGAATCAGACTACGCTTTATGACCCAGCTCTTTTCATCACTAGGTGTTTAACAATGGATAAGGGGCTTGCTTCTTCTAAACCTTCGTTTCCTCATCTGTAACATTCATAAAACACTAGCCAATTACTTAATGAGCTTGTAAGGATCCAGAGTGTTAATCTGCCCCAAAGTAGGGGCTCAGTTGTAATGGTCACTGTTATTCTGAAGGGCCAGGTTCTCTCTGAGCATGTGGCTGGTCCAATCCCAACAGACAGTGTGACTAACAAGGTTTAGCACTGTTTCCCATCTGTGGAGGGAATAAACTGTCGATTTTCATGGGAGCCAACCTGGAGCTTGAATTTCTTTTTTAAAGATTTTAATTTATTTATTTGACAGAGAGATAGAGAGCACAAGTTGGCAGAGCAGCAGGCAGAGGGAGAAGCAGGCTCTCCGCTGAGCAGGGAGCCCGATGTGGGACTCGATCCCAGGACCTTGGGATCATGACCCAAGCTGAAGGCAGCGACTTAACCGACTGAGCCACCCAGGCACCCTGGAGCTTGAATTTTTAAGCAAGTTTCACTGGTGCCTTATGTATCTAAAGGATGAGAACCACTGGTTTAGGTTATGGAGGCCACAGCTGGACTGTCTTTGGAGCTGAAATTATTTTAAGTCATTCTTCTCTGTAGAGGATCCTTATAGTATATAAAGAACACACAAAATTTAAAGATTGTTACAAATTCTTTTGTATTTTGGAAGTTATTCACTTAAAATATCTTAAGTTTTAGTCTAAAAATACATAATTTAAAACTCAGAAATACATTCCCATAGAAATAACTTTTTTCAAAAGGTGGCGA
The DNA here is from genome assembly GCA_002007465.1 of Ailurus styani. NCBI lineage: Eukaryota > Metazoa > Chordata > Mammalia > Carnivora > Ailuridae > Ailurus > Ailurus styani. The sequence continues at coordinate 479,979 of LNAC01000265.1, forward strand.
GATTTCTAGGAACTTATCCAAAATCCTTGAGGTAGCCAAAATATGGTACTTTCATTTTGCATTGTTATGGGCTAAAAGGATGTTTTTTGATAGGACATTAAAGAATTAAAAGTGAACATGGCATCAAAGGCAAAATGGTACTAAAGTAAATATCAGCATACCCAGAGTAAAAACCAAAGCCTCTCTGAGGTCTGTAGTTAGTTGTTCTAGCCACACAGTTGGCATTTAGTTACAACTGTGAAGGCCCAGCTCGTGGGCACAGGGTCAAACAATGGTAGGTGGTTTCAGGGGCATCTGCCCACTCAGCTTCTGAAAAGTGTTTACCACTTTGAAGAGTATTCAGACTAGTTGGTGAATTTTAAGATTTCTTTTTAAAAGAAAAAATTTCACGTGGACTCCCAAGATCTGCTTACTCATTTTGCATATACTTAGATATATTTAAAAGTCTAACAGGTCTGATAGAACTATAAAGCACGTACTTAAATTCAAAAAGAACAAAACTGCAAAACTACTAAAGTTAACATTAAGTTAGTTAACACTAACAAAATTAACATGAAATATGATGTATTGTTAAGTGAGACTGCTGCTCGCAATAGGAGTATATACTGCTCTTGTGTTCTTGTGAATTTGCTGAGTTTATGCCAACATTTTGTTTACAAAATCCCATGGAGTCATTTGTCTTCCCTTGGTCCAAACATAATTTACATAAAGTCCTTTTCAATTTTTCCTTTCCTATGGATACTAGTTGAGCACAATGGACTCTGGGGCAAGTAAAGATCCACAAACCTGGAAGCTCCAGAGAAGGATAGACAGGAGAGACCCCAAGACCTTATCTTCCAAACGCCCTTCTGGATGGGGAAGCCCAGCCCCTGTAAGGGTAGGGTCATGGCCATTGTCCCAGGGACTAAATATTCATCAAGTTTATGTATAAGTTGATAGAAGAGGAATAGGGGTTTTCATGAGTCAGCCTTCCTCCCTATTAGGAAGAAGAAAACTACTGCCAGAAGGGACAAAGTCCTGGTCAGAGGGCCACACTAGATTCCAGTGTGCTCTGAGATAAGACAACCAGGCCTACACTGCAGTACACTGGCTACTGAGCACCAGAAGATGGAGCTGGTCTGCACTGAGAAATGTAAAATATATATCAGATTTGAAACTTAATTTGAAAATATATGCATTTAAAATTATCAGTAATATTTTTATATTGATTACATATTGAAATACATTTTATTTAAGTCAATATAACTAGAGTGTCCTCCAAATTGATTTTACCTTTTTTAATGTGGCAACTAGAAAACTAAGTTATAGGTGTGGCCTGTACTCTATTTCTACTGGATGGCACTGCTCTAGGTATTATTTGATTCCTCTTTTGAATTCATCATGGCATCTGATTGGTTTCACTTCCATATTTCTATCTCAGCCAATTCTCTCCCTCCTTACTGTGGCCACTTTAGTCTAAGCCACCACTACGCACACCTGGACAAACACAAGAGTCTTCTAGCCAGTCCTGAAAGCTTGCTTCTATACAACTGTCAGTGTGATCTTCTGAAACCCTTCATATCATGTCTTGCTTGCTCAAAATCCTTCAGCAGTTCCCAACTGCTGCCACAATAAAACCCAAACATATTGCCATGGCAACAAGATCTGCCATTATCTACTCCCTGCCTACCTCCCCCACTTGATCTTGTGTCACAATTCAAGGATCCAGCCAAGGATCCATGGCTTTCCTGGGCTCCTTAAAGACACCACCTAAACTGGTTCTACATCAGGGCTTTTGCACTAGTGGTTCCCTTGCCTGGGGAGCCCTTCTCCTTCACAGTCACATGCATGGTTCCTTCTTATCATTAAGATCTTGATTTAGGGGCGCCTGGGTTACTCAGTGGGTTAAGCCTCTGCCTTCGGCCCAGGTCATGATCTCAGGGTCCTGGGATCGAGCCCCGAATCAGGCTCCCTGCTCAGGGGGGAGCCTGCTTCCTACTCTCTCTCTGCCTGCCTCCCGGCCTACTTGTGATCTCTCTCTGTCAAAATAAATAAATAAAAATCTTTAAATTAAAAAAAGAAAAAAAAAGATCTTGGTTTAAATGATACCTCCTTAGAGAGTTTGTCTTTGACCTCCCAATCAAAAGTAGGTAAATTCAGTTACATCCTTGGGATTTTTCCTTGTTGCACATACCAGTTTTTGAAATTATTTCATGTGTTCATTTCTTTATTACCTTTTTCCCTACTCTGGAATGTGAGCTCCATCAGATTAGAGGCCATGTTTATACAGTTTATTAGTGTTACTGGTTTACTGGTATTCCTAAGACCTAACATATGGTAGGCCATTATTTGTTCAATGAATAAAGTTACCTTGGGCAGAATTACGGCTGCTTCATTCTACATATAGGAGGGTTGGAATAGCACCTCTGAACACACAATGAAGATTCCCTGCTTATCCAATCCAAGGCAAGTTGCCTGATAAATGTCATTCAAACCTTTACAGTATAGAAACACCTGTATTTTTCATTGTCACAGCCTAAATGAGACCTGGAGGCAGGGGCTATCTTTAAATAAGTGAATTATAATTAAGGCCAGAATTCTTTCCTGTTTTAACCTAACATAGGACTCTCCCCAAGAATGTTTACAGTAGTCATGGTACAGGATATAATTTATCAATACTTTAGGGGCATGCTCCTGACTCCCGCCACCCAAAAAAGAGAAAAAACACCTAAGTTCCTTCCCTATCTATTCTTAGAGGCATGGTTTAGTTTGAACATGGAATAAAGGAGTGATTAAGAATTTAAGACTTACAGTTTCAAATGAAACTTTTCCATCTCTTCTATCTGGCAGTGAAACTTTGCACTAATTGTACTTAAAATTTTTGTGTAATGGGGGTGGGTCAATAACTTAAACATTTTACTATCAATATCAGAACAAACGGATACAGAATGGAATAAAATGAAAACCTTGCATGAATTCTTTAGCTAAACATTGATTCTTCCAAATAATTTTGCACTTGGCAGACTATTCTGGCTACTCTCCCAGGCCCAGACCCTCCAAATTTTTACCCTTTTCAGCATTAGGGGACTGGGGCAAATATTTTTGAATCATTAAGGCAGTGATTCTTCCCAGACCAGGGCTACTATATCTCACCAGTGAGCCATACAGTCTTCTGATACAGGGATATGGTTGAAAAGTATGACAAATTTAGAGAGTATAGTGTTTCATTACCAAGAAGGCAAATCAATGTTACTTTCAGAGAAGTAGTGAGAAATAGTTATTTTTATTTGCTACTCTAAAACAATTTCTGGTTTTAGGTCACTAAAATACAAAAATTCTAGATCTATTCCACCCCACTCCCAGTTAAAACAAAACAACGACAAACACACAAACACAAAGCACAAAAAATATATAAGCCAAATAGTAAAATCACCAAACAGCAAATAGAGGCATTAAAATGCTACTGCTATAGTTTTAGTCTCTAGTTAAAGAGGTCACATGGAACCTTTAGGGCCCCAGAGAAAATGCATTATAGGAGCTCATATACTGCGATGCATGAATGGTAATGGAAGAGGCACTCTGGCTTGGAAGTCCAGCACCTATTGCCACTTGAGGATGATCTAGAGGTGACCAGATCCTGTCTCCTGACATCTACCCTACCCTTTGGATTCTATGTTCTACACACCTAACATGTATGCATGCATGCATTTCACATCCTCCCTGATACCTAGGAGGTGCAGCGCTGGCTACCTGGAGGCAGCATATCATCTGCTGGGGGCTGGGCTAAGCCCTACACGCACCTTCTCATGGGGCCCCTCACTGATCCTGAGTAATCTGTGCTGTTCATCCTCCCATTTTAGGATTAAAAACATGGAGCCATAGAAATGCTATTTATTGATGTGTACATACTTGTGTTTCCCTTTTCCAGAAGAAAAAGAACAAGGAGCAAGAAGGCAAGGTCTGCTCTTCTTTCTGCCTCTTAATCCATAACTCTGTTTGTGCATCACATTCGGAAATCCTAAGGATTTCATCCACTTTAATATTAGGGATATTTTCCTCTGAGAAATGTACTCCTCTGGGCTCAAACACAGAGGTCTGGAAAAACCTTCCTTTTTGTTCCCACACAAAGGAGAGGGGCTAAGAGTCAATGCTATGGTCAGATATCGGCGCTTGACAGAAGGCTTTGGGACTTGTTGAGTGCGGTTGGATATAAGTAACATCATTTAAGCCAGGATGTGGCTTGGTGACATGGCTAATTCCAACTGCAATTGCTTTGCCAGAATGGCTTTCAATCCTGTTTCACGTGATTTTACAAACCCCTGAACTGTATAGGGTTTCTTCACATCCACAGAGGCAATGAAGGACTTTTGAGAACATTGCAAAGTCAGCTGGCAGAAGTTAGAAACTGGTGAATGTACACTCACCAGAGGCCCTTCACCTGTTAGGCCTCTGCTCTCTTTTGGGGGGTGGAGAGAGGCCAACAAGTAGGGTGACTTCAAGCTCACCAATAAACTGACTTCTCAGTTGGCATGTTGGTATGCCTCAATTTTGTCAGGGGATGAAAACAAAAATGAAAGCACCTCAGGTTTCATGGCAGTACCAAGATCTGGGGCTAGACTTTCCTGCCTACATCAGATGCAGGGCCCTATTCATGGACTATATCATCTAGACACATAGGCAAACAATGTGTGTGTTAAAATCCATGCCAGGAATTTACCTCCTAGGTATGTGAAGTTGTGTGGGTTTCAGACAGTGCAGATTTCTGATAGCTTCCCCCTCCTGCTACCTCCCAACCGTTTTTTGAAAATCAGATTCTATACATGTCCTAATACAAAGAGATGCCAATATCCCACACTGTATATTCAGAGGCAAAGAAGCCCAGACATAAGTATTCAGAAATTCATAATCAGCATAGTCCCAAACAATATTTTCTAAAGTCGTTTCTTATGAACACTTTATGGTGGTGGATTCCACAGCATATAAAAAGACTAAGCCCCATAGGAATTTATTAGTAGGCTAAGAAGAACCTTATGAATAAATTATACAAACCAGGAGACAACATGTCAAAAAGGACAGAACTATCTGCTGAGAAATTCGGGCAGATAGACTTAAATCATGTGTGTTACATGTAGATTACCATTTCAGATAGAAACCATTCATTCAATAAATACTTGTTGCTAGGCACCAAGAATAGAGGGGTGAACACCATGGTTTTGGCCCCTGCCTTGTGGAATTTAGTCTGTTGTGAGACCTGGTTACAGATGAGGGAACAGAGAGACAAACCTGGGTGGCACTGTGGTACATAAGAGTGGTGGGAGGCGATTGAGAGCCCCTCCTTGTACTCTGACATGCAAACTTTGCTCACGGGTCAGGTCTCTCTCATATTTCTGTCCTTGTCAGGACAGAGCAGTGGGTCAGAGTCACCTTTAGAACATCTGCCATTGTACTGAAGAGACAGCAAACAGAGAATTCCAGCTGATAAGGTAGTAGATACTATGTCCGATCAGCCTAACCTTGAACCCATCTTTAGAGGCCATGTGAGCAAGTAGAAAGAGAGTGAGCTTGGGCACCAGAGAGACCTGGATGGTCCTCTACTCACCACCTGGAGGTCCTCCGGGTGAGACATTTGATCCCAATGGACCTCAGACTCATCACATGCTATGTGGGAAAAGTAAACCCACCTCTGAGGGTTCTTCTCAGAATAAGCTAATAAAACTTAAAGTATCTACCCACTGCTGGTCATACAAAATAGATGCTTAAAGAGAAAGCTGTAACTCTTGAGGACATTCAGTCTCTCACTCTTTAAGAGGGACAGCATGAAAGATACCCATGAGCTTCCACGGAGCCAGACTCTCTCTGGAAGGAAGGATAAGGATTCTGCACATCCTTCTCCGAGATGAAAGACCCAGGGCAATCGCCCAAACTAACACTTTTTTCGGACTTCAAATCAGAGAGGTAGAGTTATTTCCACTATCTTCACCAAATTACAGGTTACATTGTTCTGATCAAAAGATTAGTCCTTATGTTAATGTATTGGTCGTAAATCCTCTCAGGATGGGAATATGAGTCTCTATTTAAGAGATAGACTGCACCCAGCAACATCCTTAAGTTGGGTTTGTGGTGTTGCATACTCAAAGCTGACTCAATATGGTGAGTATATGTTGACAACCTATATAATCCTGTGTTCATAGGTCAGTTCTAGAGTGAGTCAAAAAATGTTGCATGTGCAGAATCTTAGTGGAATGTTTATGAATTTTCTGGGTTGACTTGTGCTCTGCCTATGGCAGCTCATTTTTTTCTGAATGCCTTCAGCTCCTTCTACAGCTCCTGCTCTGGTTTATGGGTGTTTCCCTCCAAATTTGTAATCATAGCCCTGGCACTTGGAACTAGGTACTGGTACTTAGTACTAAGCTTTTGAACCCAGGTGGTCTCAAGCAAATCTGAATCTTACATTTTCTTACAGAGCCCATGAGCTTTTATTGTCTAATGGATCCTCCCTTCCAACTGCCACTGCTAATATATACTGAAAACTTCTTTGGTGCTAGACATTAAGAGCCCTTGTATGTAGTATATTGACCCCCTACAATAACCCTTTAAGGGGGGGTATATAAGTCATCTCCCAAGCAAGGTGAAAGAAAGGTGAAAGAAGGATGAAACAGGGAAGTTTCATCCCCAATGTTAAACCAATGGCTATTACACATTGCTTATGTATGTCTGTGTATAAATAAATTATTGATGGGGATACTAAAGTTAATGGCTTCCTCAGAAGGGTTCGATCTCCAATGAATTCTTTAGTTTTCTTTAGGCTTTTAGCTCCCTGGGACAGGGATCATACTGTTTTACATATTACCGTATGTCCAGCACCACGCATGTACCTGGAACTCTGTTTTAATCACCGTTTGTTAAGTTAATGGAGACAATACAGGAGAAAAGCCATGATCGTAATTTAAGCAAGAACATGACAGACTCCAAAGAGAAAGAGCCAGTTGGTGTCAGAGGTGGGTCCAAGAGGCCAGTATACCTGCATAGGAGTCTCAGGTTATCCTGGAGTCAACTCTTTGCTGCTCTTCAACCCACGAGACACATGGAGGAAAGGACATACAGGGTTTCGCTGAAGTGGAGGCAATATTATGAGAGCCACTTGGCACTAGAGGAGAGAGCATCAGTTCAATGAGGACTTGGTAGAGAAGGCAGTATCAGAACGGGGACCAGATTCGCCGTGGAGATGGAACAGGTGCTCTTTCTAAGCAGAAGAAACAGCCTCTATACAGACCAATGGTGAGGAAATATGGGGCAAGAACAAAGAACAGCAGGATGTTCATTCATCTGTAACAAAGGGTGTATGGAAGTAAATAGGATGAGAGGATGAACAAGATTCCAGTCCAGCTTGAATCCCACGTAGAGAACATGAGCTTATTCCATGGAAAGGTATGTCCTAGAAGGGGGAACACATGTGTCGCTGGTGTGCACCACAATGCAAAGTGGGACATAGTTTATCACTCTATCCCCCTCCAATCTTTGATGAACCCAAGAAGAAAGTCTCAGTTGATACAGATCTAGAATGTCTAGTTCCTGACAACTGTATTAGTCAGGGTCTCCATAGAAAGATAAGATACATCAAGTGGGAGGATCCAAGAAGGGCTGACAAAGAGACTATTGACAAAGCACAGGTATAGGACATAAGGGCAGTGCAGTAACCCAGGGCTAGTAAAATCATTTGTCACCAATGTTAGACCTTAAGGGACAAGAAGTCGGAGAGTTTGCTATAATCCAGGAGAGGAGAGCCATGTAGAACAAGGCACTTCAAATAAGCAATAACTGGGGCACCTGGTTGGCTCAGTGAGTTAAGCATCGGATTAAGTATCCAATTCTTGGTTTCGGCTCAGGTCAGGATCTTGTGGTCGTGAGATGGAGCCCTGTGTTGCAGTTTCAGATTCTTTCTTCCTCTCTCTCCCACCCTGTTCTCCCAGCTCACATTCACTCTTTCTAAAATAAATAATTTTTAAAGAATAATAATAAAAATAAAAAAACACAAGCAGTAACCTTTGGTCAAGAACACTACTAGGCTGGGGAAATGGGGAACAAAGCCCTGGATCCATACCCTCCCTCCCTCCCTCCCTCATATACCCTGTAGGGCTCCCATAGGCTGAGCCCCAGTGGAAGCCAGAAGGCAAAGGAGCCCTTGGATTAGTCCATAGGGCTCAGCCTCCTGGGGCAGAGAGCAAGAAGGGAAGAAAATGCATCTGGACAGACAATTGGAAGATAACTGAATAATCACTTACCTTTGTAAGCTGAGAAAGAGAGAGCACTGGGAGAGTGAGCAAGCAGGCCTCAGGCTTAGAGCCTCAGGCAGTACTATCTAACTACAAGATACTACTTGGTTTTGTTTTGCTTTCATTGTATTTATTGTTAGCTTCTATTTATGATAGATGATACTGGTTTCCCATTTACTTAGAGATAAAGTTTCCTCTTAGAATACATTTAAGGGGGGGGGAGGAAGTGAGTCCATTTAAAGATAAATATGAAGTAAACAACAGCACACGGGTGGAGGGGGAAGAGCGGAGATAATGGAGGAGTGTGAAAGACTGTGTTTGGGAAAACACCTCCCAGAAAACAGGGAGCTATTGACAATTTCTGAGCGGGAGATAGGATCAAGGCTCTGCTGGGGGAAGCTTCATGTGGCTGCAGCCACATAACAGACAGCAAGTGAGATGCAGGGGGACATGGGGAGACCCTTAGGGGAGGCCCATGAGGTTGCAGGGGTAGGGCTGGGGAGAAAGGGTAGAATCCCCACCTGGTAACTCCTTGCATGGAAGGCATGCAGGATACAAAGTAAAAGCTAGTACCTGCTCCCAAATTGCCTTATAAAAACCTCTATTACCAGGAATATTAGAACTGTTGCAGGAAAATAATGTCACAGCAATGAAAGCTTGCTAACAGGTAGAGTTTTTATGCGATTCATCTCCTATGAGGCCATCTGCTAGGAAAGAAAACCATGAACGCTCATCTAACGTTGTGCCCACGCCTCATGTTTCTCCACAACAGCTGGGTTTGTTTTTCAGATTTGCAGCCGAAAAATTGGGAAGGTCAACCAGGCTTGGCATCTAGCACCAGGAGGGCAATTTTCATGCCTTGGATCAGCATCCTAGAGGAGGTGATTTTACAGCACATAGATACTATGAATGTTTATTTAGAGCTTTGAACTAAGCCCGGCGATCTATTTCCTGAAGACTATTTAGTTAGAAAAATGAAGTCAAATAGGCATAATCATCCAAGTGTCACATAAAAATAATTTGAAACTAGAGGTGAGGAATAGGAATAGCTCAGCAAGGTGGAAACAAAGCTTTGGTCTGGTAAGGATTTTGAGAATAGTTGCTCACATTATCTTGAATTAAAACATGTGCACACACGTGCACTTGCGCGTGCACACACAGACACACGCTGAATTTCTAAACCTTACTTCCCTTGCATGAAAATTACTTTCAATTAAATTTTCAATTTCTAGTTCCCTGAGAGCATTTAACCATTATGTTTTCACATGAACCAGTGATTCATGGGCATTGAGTAAAGAAAGAGACCTATCAGATTATGAAGTCTGTCCCAAAAGATATTCAGAGGACAGTTTCCTGCAGTTCACTTTCTGTTACTTTGTTCAGTTATGATTTTAAATGACTCCAGCAATGGGACTCTTCATCAAAATGGCTCATGGGAACCCTTTCTCTGCCTAAGGCTCTTCATTTTAAAAGTATATTCTGATATTAAGTCTTATTATACCACTTGACTCTCCGAGTGGAGCCCCTACTTCTCTGCCATGATGTCCTTTAGCCCCTCCAGATGCTAGGAAGGGGCAATAACTTGCCTCATCTCTTCATCTTTCCTTCTCTTTCATCATTTCTTCTTCATTTTTTCAGCCTAAAGTTTTCTCTGCTTTTATCTGCTTCTCCAGTCCTTATCACTCTAGTAACTGAAGGCTTTGACAAAGCAATCATTTCAACAGAGGTCCTCAAAGGCAGGCCATTCAAATTTATAGCCTTCAAATCCAGGACAGAAACTTTCTAGAATCCAGAGCATCTCACACCTGGGTTAACTCACTGGGTAACCAGATACTGACCTGGGGGCCCGGGGCCCGTTACAGAACCTGCACATGACCAAGGTTATGGTCCATGTGGTAGAGGTCTCTACCACTCTGGAATGAGGAGGATAATGAAAAGTTGGCTGTATAGTTTTGCATATTTAGAAGCATTAGAAAGAACACAAAACCTAGAATCATCCAATTTCTGCAGTTAACCAATGCTGAGCCTCTAGGTATCAATTTCCACATTTGCCAAAAGAAGGGCTTAGATTACACACCATCTAAGAACACTTTATGTGCTCAATCATTAGAGCACAATTCTAATTTGAAGAAGTAACAGCAATGTCCCCCACCTAACACTGCCAGATTTAGCAAATTAAAAAAAAAAAGTAAAAAAACCTAAGATGCCCAGTTAAATTTGAATTTCAGATAAGTGAGTAAATTTTAATATGAGTAGGTCTCATGTATTATTTGGGACATATTCATAGTAAAAAAAAATTATTCATTGTTTATCTGAGATTTGAACGTAACTAGATGTCCTAAATCTTCTCTGGCAATCCTATCCTCACCTCCACCTCCACAGGTTATCATCTTGGTCAATAGCTGGTATGTAGGTGGTGGAGTAGAAGATTCTGGTCCTCATTACCTCTCACTCCAGTGCCCTGATAGAGCTTCCAAGGCTTATTTGAAGCTCCAGTCTCTTATTTCCAAATATGTGCACCTTTACTTGCTCTCAATGTTCCTGAACAACCCAAATATAATCAGGTACAAACACTTTAAGAAGTGTGAAGGGCTGTACATATACATTATTAGTACTAAGCATAAAAGTCCTCATTAAAATGTGAGGAGAGGACCGAGGTGGTAGTAAGTCTGTAGCTCAGGAGCTACAGCCCTGCATAATTAAAAACCCTCCTTCCTGTCAGGATCCCTGCATTCCCCACAATGGGGCGGCCACATCTCAGCTCTAACAATAAAACTACTCATTCACTTATTGAATATTTTCCCATGTGTCAGGCCCTGTGTTAGGGACTATGCATGTTTTTTTTTTTTATTGGATCCTCAAAACAATCCTGTAAAAAACAAACCATGCTGCTTTCATTTTATAGATGGAAAGACAGGCCAGAGGGGCAGTGATGCCTCGGAGTTCACACGGCTCGTCTACATGAATAGAAGGGTCAAAGGATTTTCACAGAGCATGACAAACTCATTTTAATACTTAATATCTGAAAGCAAAGGGCCAGACCAAGAAACTTCTAAGAAGCCAGCCAGACAAGGGACTTGCCCGATCAGATAATAAGGCTTATCGTAAAGCTATTAAAATGAAAGTGCAGTATTTGAGAAGAGGTAAACATATAGACAAATGGAAGAGATAAGCGGGTCCCAAACGTGACTGGTTCCCTGACAGGAAGCTGGCAGGCTGGCTCGCACAGCAGCGGGACCAAAGAGGCCACCCAATAAAGGTCGACGGTTGACTATGTGGAAAAATGAAATGGAAACGGCCACAAAAAACACACAAAAATTGATTCCATACACATGAAGTCCTTTCCTGTGAAGGACAAAACTTCAAAACTTCTGGACAAGAAAAAAAATTTAACCGCCTTAGTCTAAAAAAGGATTTCTTAAACAAAATGCAAAAAAGCAGTAAGATGAAGGGGATTAAGAGGACACTTATGATGAACATGGAGCAACATATAGAATTGTTGAATCACTATCATACACCTAAAACTAATGTAACACAGTATATTAACTATACTGGGATTTTTTCTAAAAAGCAGTAAGACTGATCAAATGTGACCATGCTAAAGTGAAAATTTTCTGTTCATAAAAAGAAACCACGAAGAAGTGAAAACATAGTACAGGTTGGAAAAAAAATAAGATTGACAAGGGACCAGCCTATAGACATGCGCTGCTCTCAATAGCCCTGAGATATGCGGTTACTGAGCAACAGAGCTGTGGCTAGCCTGAATTGGTATTTACCGTTTTACCATGAGTATAAAATACCCTGCAGATTTCAAAGCCTTCATCAATAATTTTATTTTTTATTTTAGGTATTTTTGGAGAAATATAAACCAAGTTAAATAAAATTTTAACCAATTTTACTAGTTTCTATTTTTAATTGACTATAGGAAGTTTTGGGTTAAATTAGTTTGTTTTTTTTTTTTTAAAGATTTTATTTATTTATTTGACAGACAGATACAGAGAGAGCACAAGTAAGCAGATTGGCAGACAGAGGGAGAGGGAGAAATAGGCTCTCTGCTGAGCAGGCAGTCTGACATGGGGCTCCATCCCAGGACCCTGGGATCATGACCTGAGCCGAAGGCAGCTGCCTAACCAACTGAGCCACCCAGGTGCCGCAGGAAATTTTAAATTACAAAAGTGACTTACATTTCTCTCAGGCAGCCCTGATCTAGAATATACAAAGAGCTCCTGTGACTTAATGAAAAAAAAAAAAAAAGGAAACAGAAAAATGAAAAAGTTCATGAAGAGGTTTTTTCCACAGAAGAAACAAATAGCCAACATAAGCTCGTCAACCTTACAAAAAATCCAAACTGACTACAAACTAAAACTGCAATAAAATATCCTTAACACCATCAGATGATCAAAACGTAAGGACTAACGACATCTAACGTCAGCCAGTGAAGGGAGCAGCGCAACGCTCACTCACAGCTGGGGGAAGTAGAAGCCGGGGCAACCGCTGTAGAAGACAATTTGGCATGAGGCATGACACTGAACATGTGCACTGTGATCTCTTAGACACCTGCCTGAGAACTCTTGCAAGTGCCACATGCAGTCACAGCCATGTTGATACCAAGCCCTGGAAATGACCCCAGCTTCCACTGACTTGAGTGGTTAAGCCAGCTGTCATTTATTTATACTATGAGAAGCTATATGGAATGTGAAAGACGGTACTGAAGCTACATACAGCTAAACAACTGGAGAGACAGGTAGAGAGCAGCTCTTAAAAAAATGAAGCTATGAAACCAAATCCGACAGAGGGCGCCCTCTGCGTGAAGGGAGGGGGCGTGACAGCGGAGGGGTCCTCTGGGAACACAAAGTGGCAATGGGGTTTTCTGCAACTGAGTGGTGGGTCCAGGAGTGCTTAGTGTCCTCTAACTTGCAGTATCCATTGTAAATCCTGATAGTCGAGTATGCTATTTCACCATTTCAAGGATTTTTAAGAATGAAAAAGAGAAAGGTCACTGTGCGTATGTGTGTTAGTACTTTCATCCAGAAGCACTGGCCTCTGGAAAAGGACGTGGTTTAGTAACAACAAAAGGATGTTGTGTAGTAACACAAGAGTTCTCAAGTGGGACAACATTCTGTTGGTCTTTTCTCTCCCCCAGGCTCCTCTTTCTCATAGCCTGTCCTAGGTCATCTCCAGAGGACATAATTTATATCTAAGTAACATCCTTGAAAACACAAGAGGAGGACAGCTGTCCTTGTGTTTTGACTCCCCTCAGTCACTTTCTCCAGGATAGGACAGACCAAAGGGGGGCAGGGCCTGCACTCGGTGGCCACGGAGGCTCAGAGCCCGGGGCCCGTTTTGACATTGGGGAGCCAGAGTCTCTGCTCTTGCCAGCTCTCCCCACCTTCAGTCCAATACTGCTTTGATGCCCTCATTTGAGTTTCTGTCACAGTTAATGCAAGGTAATTGGAGACATTTCTGAGACAGGACTTGCAACCTTCTTGTCAATATTCTTGGAGATGGAGAGGCAAATAAGAGTCAGGCTTATCAAGACACGTTCGGAGTAGCCAGGCTGTACAAACAATTCTGTGGATCTCAAAACAGCAAATGCAGTCAATCTGAAAATTGGACTTCCATCTTGGTCCTAAACACAGTTGGAAGCTTTTCCTAAGAGGTCAAAGCACCCTAGCAGATAGTACCACCCCTCCTCCAGCTACTTATCCCTTCCCCTAAGAAATGCCAAATTGAATCCCAATGGAAATGTCTAGAGTATCAGGTATAGCTCATCTTCCCAGGATTAGGAAATAAAAACCAAACTCTTAGGAGTTGTGTGTGTTTAAATTTCCCGTCCCTGTAGCATCCTTAGGCCATCTTCACCTTGAAAACATTGTTCCTTCCACCTGAAGGCAATGAGGCCTTCCCTGAGGCAAAGTCCTGTGAGTAGGAAGAGTTTGTGGGGCCTGCTCCACTCCTCCGTCCTAGGCAGCCTCGTCTGTGTTTCCAGGACCCTGAGTGCTGTCTCCTCTAGGTGAGCCCCAATTCCAGAACATGACGAATCAATGCACAAGCTGTTATTCTCGCCGTGGAGCAGAACAATTACTAAAATCTATTTGCCAGTAAATGTGCCTTGTCTTGTAAATCATTGGGCCGTTAACCTTAACAACGGCAGTGTGCCGTCTCTCTCCAATTCAATTAAAGTACAGACCAAGGTAATACTTAAGAATACATTTCAGGCAGAGGAATATACTATTATAGTATTATATCCTCATAAATTAAACAATGCATTTATTTCCCTTCTTGGAAAAAGAACACTGCATGATAAGCACACGGTGAAGAAACAAAGGCAATGATTCTAAGAATAGTTCAAGAGGACCGCAGAGGAGAAGAATCTGAAGGCACAAAATCAGTCACCTGTGGCCACTGCTCCCTCTGGCATTGCTGCAGAATTTCTGGGTTAGCTGACAGATGGGACGGTGCACTCAGACGGTTAGTCTGACGGTGAGTCATGGAGGACGGTGGGAGATACAAGGGCTTGAATTGTACCCAAGGGCAAAAACAGTTTCACTGTCTGGCACAACTGTACCCGAAAAATACAGGCAACGCCAACCACAAGTAGGAGCTTGGAACCCAGACCCCGATGCCCTATAGCCAGGGAGGGATCCTTCTCCTCCACAGACATTTTGAGAATAAACCTAGGAAGCCTCCCCGCGCAGCACTGGCTCTTCGCTTTCATCCTGCCTCCCATTTCAGGGGTGAGGTAACAGGGCAATATTATGACGGGGAACAGGTCTCAAGACTTAAGGTATCTGCCACAAGATCAGAGACCACAGACGTGAATATTCATCTTCATAAGGGGCTCCAAATGAAGCTTCCCTTCCACCCTCATTCTCCTTTAATTCCTCCAACCTGGACCACTTTCTAGCTACAGCCAGAAATCGTTTAGTTCCTAAGATAGATTCAGTTTCTATTGCTGCCCTAACAAATGGCCACAGACTTAGCTGCTAAAAACAAGGCAAATTTATTATCTTCCTGTTCTACAGGTCGGACGGGCAATGCAGGTCTCACTAAGCCAAAATCAAAGTGTCGCCAAGGTTTTCCGTGCTCCTTTCTGGAGGCTACAGGGGATTATGTGTTTCCTTCCTCACTCAGGTTGTTGGCAGAGTTTAGCTCCCTGTGGTTTGAGAACCGGGGTCCTGGTGTCCTCCCCAGCTGGCAGCTAAGGACTGTTTCCAGTCGTTAGAAGCCCACTGCCTTTCCTTAAGTAGTGGCCACTTCCTACTTCACAACGCCAGCACCAGTAGGTCAAGTCTCCCTCGTGTTTCAAATCTGTCTCACTTCTCCTTGCTTTGTGGGATCTCCTGAAATTGAGCCAGGAAAGGTTTTCTGCTTTTAAGGTTTACCTGATTGGACTGGTAATCTATCTGCCCAGATAATCCAGGGGAACCTCTCCTTCTCCAAATCCATAACCTTAATCTACAAAATCCCTTTGCCATGAAAAGGAACAAACCCCCGGGTCCTGAGGACCAGGATGTGGACCTCTTGGGATGGGGTGGGGGGGCCTTCTTCGATCTGCCACAGAAAGTGGTGCTCATAGCAGAGGGGTCAATGCTGAGAACAGAAGAGAGAAAAGCAGACTGTCTTCTCCCTTTCCTTTCCCACCTCCTTCTGGACCCCTCCCTTCTATGCTTTGAAAGCAAAGCGTGGCTACTCACCACTTTCCCTTTTCAAAAGGACTGCCTAGGTGCAGGACTCTTCCTCTCGCCAGTCAGGAAAACCAGTCTGTATCTACCAGGCTTTCTCTAGGTGAAACGGTCTTTTATCATCTACCCAGTGGCTCCCAAGCATTTGTTTATACAAGAACCACCTGGGGGTCCATGTGCCAATTCAGAATCAGGTTCTCCTGCGCTGCTGTTGGAAACTGAGTTCACCTGGCCTTCAATGATTAGGAAGCAAAGGGACTTGGGAAGCTCTGTCGGTCACCCCTACCCAGGAGGCTGGAGCATTTGATGTGCAAATGTTCAGGGTCTCCTGACCTAGCAGGTGGATCTTGGTCCAAAGGCTGTGTAAGCTCCTACTATTCTTTTTGGTGGCTGCAAGAGACTCAGTGCTTCACAGTAGCCACACCTGGTTTTCAAGCTCCATCAAGTCCCTGAGGAAAGCCTTAAGGCAGAGCACTTGCTCAAGAGGCTTTGATATCATAGAGTCAAGGAAGCCCTTTCTTTGGAGTCACAGAAGGTTGTATGATTTGGGGAAATTTCCTAGTCTAGGTCCCACTTTCTTCATCTATCAGATAGGGCAATGATGGTAATCACCCCAGAAGGCAGCTGCAAGGCTTCTGGGAGATGCTGCCTATAGAGCACAGAGCACAGTGTTAAGCACTCGGTAGAGAAGAGTCTTCTGTTTTGTTTTATTATTCAGTACCGCCCCAACCTGCTCTGTGACCTAGGCAAGTGGCTTGGCCCCTCTAATACTGGTTTCCCCCTCCCAGTAAAAAGGAGACCTTTACCCAGGTCAGGAGGTAAGACGAGCAATTTACCAAAGCACTTTTTTTTTTTCTTTTGCCTTAGTGGTTTTTGCTTCATTGCCAAAATGTGGGAAAACACAGCAAGAGAGATTATATAGAATTGGGGAAATTATAGATGTATTATGTATAAGGTGTTGGTTTTTTGTGACCGAGGTCAGCACACTTTTTCTATAAAGGGTCAGATAGTAAATACCTTTGTTTTGCACGACATCTTTGTGACACCTTCTCCTGTGAGCAGTTACAGTGTGATACCAAGCAGAGACGATACACAGTGAATGCGTGCAGCTGTGTTCCCATAAAACCTTATTTAGAAAACCGAGTGGAAGTCTGGATTGACTCATGTGCCATAGTTTGTAGACCCCCATTTTAGACCAACATCTGAAAGGTTCAAATTTAGTTCTAACTGCTAGAACTGTTATTCTACCCCTTACCTTACGTTCTTTTATCAGATATTTGTGAATTTACTATCCTTAAAAACGTACTTCAATAAATGTTTATATCCATGGGCATGACGGGAAAATTTGAATTGAAATTCATGTAAATGCTTGGGACACATTCTGAAGGCAACAGTAAAGGACTGCAGGTTACGTTTAAATAATGATTTTCTCTGGAAGGTTCTGAAATCTATACAGCTGTGTGATTTCTGATATGTTATTTAACTTTTCTGACCTTCAGTTTCCATCTCAGTTAAGTTCAATAGACACCTAGTGGTGTCTATTTCATGAAGATTTTAAAAAAGTAAGCATATAGAGATACCACCTCACACCAGTCAGAATGACTAAAATTAACCAGTCAGGAAATGACAGGTGTTGGTGAGGATGCAGAGAAAGGGGAACCCTCCTACACTGTTGGTGGGAATGCAAGCTGGTGCAGCCACTCTGGAAAAGAGTATGGAGGTTCCTCAAAAAGTTGAAAATAGAGCTACCCTACACTGCTACCCCAGTAGCAACTGCACTACTGGGTATTTACCCCAAAGATACAAATGTAGTGATCCAAGGGGGCACCTGCACCCCAATATTTATAACAGCAATGTCCACAATAGCCAAACTATGGAAAGAGCCTAGATGTCCATCAACAGATGAATGGATAAGGAAGATGTGGTATATATATACACAATGGAATAATATGCAGCCATCTTGAAATCTTCCCATTTGCAATGACGTGGCTGGAACTAGAGGGTATTATGCTAAGTGAGATAAGTAAATCAGAGAAAGACAATTATATGATTTCCCTGATATGAGGAATTTGAGAAACAAGACAAAGGATCATAGGGGAAGGGAGGGAAAAATGAAACAAGATGAAACCAGAGAGGGAGACAAACCATAAGAGACTCTTAATCTCAGGAAACAAACTGAGGGTTGCTGGGGGGTCGGGGACTGGGGATAGGGTGGCTTGGTGATGGACACTGGGGAGGGTATGTGCTATGGTGAGTGTTGTGAATTGTGTAAGACTGATGAATCACAGACCTGTACCCCTGAAACAAATAATACATTATATGTTAATTTAAAAAAAAAAGGTAAGCATGTAAATTAGAGTAATATGAAGCTCTTAGCCCAGTGCCAGGGGCATGGAAAACATGCAGATCATCATCCTCCTCCTCACCTGTCACTATGAGACGCTCCCATAAAGAGGGTTTCTTACCTATAATACAGAAATAATAATGAGTTAGCAGCCATTCAGAGAACCCCGTCCAAGGAAATTACCAAGGTTTATTCTGAATAGGAAAGTAAAACTGGGGGCTTTAGCATTCTGTCAACTAGTTTCAGATTAAAAGTGATTCGGGACACCTGGGTGTGGCTTAACCAGTTAAGGGTCTACCTTCGGCTCAGGTCATGATCCCAGGGTCCTAGGATGGAGTCCCGAATTGGGTTTCTTGCTCAGTGGGGAGCCTGCTTCTCCCTCTGTTTGCCACTCCCCCTGCTTATGCTCTCACACACACACACTCTCTCTCTCTGACGAATAAATAAAATCTTAAAAAAGTATTTAAAAAAATACAAGTGATTCAGCAAGCCCATCTAATGGCTTACAAATTGGAGGCTAATGGACCCATCAGTTGGGTTAGATTTAATTAACATAACATCTAATTTCTTTTAATTGGAATGTATTTGAGCCACAACCTCTCAGGTAACCACAGTTCACTGCTGTCTGAATAGGGAGTAACCACACACTGTTATGTTACCATTCTCCACCTGAAGGCATTTGAGTGACTGACCTCCAGTCTAAATTCCTGATGCTAGGTTTTACTGTTACAACCCCAGCTTTTCATGTCATGATCTCATTGCCATCAATATATCTGGAGGTAGAGTCCTTATCTTTTCAAAAACATATGGCCAGTTCCCAGAACTAATGTCATCCAAGGCTGCCAACAAATGATGTAATGAGACAGGTTAACTGCAAAATGAGATGTTTGCTTCCTTCCTCGCTTGCAACTGCCAGATCTCACACAGAAAAGCTGTTTGAGACTGTTTTCTCGCGCTCTCTCTCTCACACACACATACACAGAGGAAATTTTTCTTCAGAAGTATTTACTCACTTTGAGAACATTCATTATTATATTCATTATTATACATTATTAACTTCATTACTGAGGATTCGGGAGTCTTTGAGGAGCTAGTCATGGGAGATTATCAGAGGAAACTCTTCAGCTGTGGAGTAAACAGACTTGGGGAATGGCTCAGAGGGGGCATAAGGTTTTCTCTTCCATAATCAGGGTCAAAGAGGCACTTAGCAGAGGTCAGGATGGCTGGGGTCCGGGATGGACGCCCCTACTGTGTGATTTTCTGCACACAGCTCCTAATACTGCAGTAAGGGTGCAGATGGGGCAGCCACTCTGAGCACACCATCACAGCAAGCAGGATGAGGCTGTGGCTGATTCTTCAGGATCTTCTCACAGCCTTCCTGGGCCTGGAATTAGAGCCAGTAAGGACTTCATGGGCCCTGGCATCTTGGAAGCTACAGAACAGGCATTTAATGAATTCATTCCATTCAAACTGCAGAGTCAAGGGAGTAGTGACGTTGGTAATGATATTCTTACTATGACCAAGGGGTCAGAAGTGGTATTTTTAAAATATAAATTAGGTCACATCTGATTGCCTGCTCTGAGACCTCCAATGCTTTCCTGTTGGCCTGCAGCAAAGCCAGACTCTCCGTGAGGACTGCAAGCCCCTGCCCATCAAGCTGGCCTGCCCATCAAGCTGGCCTTCCCCTCCCACCTCTCCAGTCTCCCCTTTTCTAATGTTTGTAACAGCCCTATTGAGATATAACCCATCTACCATCCCATTTATCCATTTAAAGTATACAATTTGCTGGTTTCTGATATGTTCACAGAGTTATGCAACCATCACCATAATCGATTTTAGAACCTTTCCATCATGCTAAAAACTAAGCCTGTACCTATCAGCAGGCACTTGGCCTTTCTCCTACCCTCACAACCTGACAACCACGGATCTACTTTCTGTCTCTGCAGATTGGCCTACCGTGGACATTTCATATAAACGGAAAATGCATGGTCTTGTGTGGTTGGTTTCTTTCATTTAACATATAGTTTTCAAGGTTTATCAATACTGTAGGGTGTATCAATACTCCATTCCTTTTTATGGCTGGATGATATTCCATTATAGGGATACACCATATTTTGTTTATCCATTCATCCGTTGATAACATCGGGTTGTTTGTGCTTCTTGGTATTATGAATTATGCCACTGTGAACATTTGTGGATAAGCTTTTTTATGACTATTCTCTTGGGTATGCATCTAGAAGTGCCATTGTTGGCTCATATGGTAATTTGGTGGTTAACTTTTTCAGTTTGGGGAAATCTTCAGCCATTATTTCTTCATACCTCTTTTTCTTCTTTCCCTCGAGGACTTCCAAAATACATATAAATATATAAATATCTTGGATTTCATCAAAATTAAAAGTTTTGTGCTCATCAAGAAAGTAATAGGGACTGTTTTCCAGGGTGGGTGAGCCATTTTACACTCCCAGCAGCAGTGTATGAGGGTTCTGGTTTCTCCATATTAATTACTACCTGTCCTTTTGGTTAAAGCCATATCACAGCACTCTTTTTAGGCCTGCCTCTCTCTCTCTTGGACAAAATCTCTGAGTCTCTGTCCCAGAGATAGGGTCAGCAACAGTGGTCTGCTTCTCTCAGAGTGACTCCCCGGCTTTAGGAACAGACGCTGGACTGGGGCAGCACTCTCCGGCATCCTTAGCTTTTGTCTCCCAGTGTGGACAGTATACCTCTTCTAGTCCCCCTGTGAGTAAGCTGGGTGGAGGTAACTGGGCCCCAGTATGATTAGCCTGCCACACCTAGAGTAGTGTCTCTACCTTATGAGTGGGGGATGGGTGGAGGAAGGGAGCCCCAACATTTTGGCAACACTCATGTGGAATCTGGCCTCTGTAGCATGGAACGGTGGGTAGGGCAAGGAGAAAATGGGTCCTGACTCAAGTGCCACAGATTCTCACTGTCCTTAACAAGATTTAACAAATTTTCTTGAATATTTTTTTTTATTTGTTACATGCCCTTAGGAAAGCTTAAATGTTTTTAAAAATAATTTTCACCACTTATGGTTGTTTTGCTCAGCAGGGGTTCTGCGGGGCTCCTCACATCACCATCCTGGAAGCTGTCTCCCCCTCCCCACCCTCATCTTGAGCACCTCTTCTCCTTCTCCTCTCTGGTCCTGACTTAGATGCCAGGCTTATCACTGTTGCAGGACATTTGCACCTACTGTCTCCTTAGCCCTGAAAGTTCTTCCTTGAAGTAGACACTGTTAGATCCCTACCCAAGTGTTGTTTCCACCTGACCCCCGCAGACAGAGTCCCTTCCCCTCATGACTCAGAGGAAATCCTCATTATTCTGGAGCAGGAATCAGAAAACCAGAGCCGATGGGCCAAATTTGGCATACCGCCTGTTTTTGTGTAGCCTACAAGCTAAGAATGGATTTTATATTTTTAAATAATTGAAAAGAAAAGCAAAAAACAAGGAATACTTTCTTGCACATGAAAATTACATGAACTGCAAATCTTAGTGGCCTTAAGTAAAGTTTTATTGGAACACGGCTGTGTCCATTCATTTACTTTTAGTCTGTGGCTACTTTCACACAACAGCAAAATCGGGTAATGACACACTACTAATCACAGTAACACAGCGACAACCTGCAGGACTTTTGAGCTCGTGTGTATCAGCTGTGTGTGTGAAGACATTTGCACGGATGAAATATGTAAAATCTCATTAGAGATCTGCATTAACAGATGAGTGCTTGCAATCTTTTTTGATGACAGGGAATACTATCTTTGCTCCTCAATTAAGCATGTTATCCTCCCAAAAAAGTCTACTCTTCTCGTTAGTAGACCTGAATTTAAAAATTTGTGTTTAATTATTATTGTATTTTGAGTTTTATCAATCCATAAAGATTTTGTGGAAACTTGTCTTCCTTTTTGCTACAGAACACCTACCCAAGTACCCTCAGTTTTGTCTCCTGACCCACAAGTCAAAAGAACTTCATATCGCTTTACAGAAAAAATACACCAACGAAGGTGATTCTATCCCCTTGCTGGTGAGTGATTTCAAAGGCAAGGGTTCGGTCTGGTTCTGACCAAGGAGATGCAAGAGGAAGCACGCTGGATGTACTTCTGAGGATGCTCTCTTGTTCTGGGTGCCTCTGGTGTGGTGCTGAGAACAGTGGCAGCCATGAGGGGAGCCATTCTGAGGACCTAGATGACCTCCTAAGGAGGGAAGAACCTAGGTCCTTGGGCTGTGGGTAAGCCAACCCCTTCCTATCTCATGATTTCTTGTGATGTGAGACAATAAATGTCTTATTACTTAAACTATTCAAGTCAGAGTTCTCTGCTCTTCAATGTCTAAAGCATTATTTTAAAAAAAAGATTTATGTATTTATTTGAAAGAGAAAGAGAGAGAGAGAGAGAGCAAGGGAAGGGCACAGGGAGAGGGAGAGAATCTCAAGCAGGCTTTGCATGGAGCTGAATGTGGGGCTCCATCCCATGACCCTGACATCATGACTTGAGCTAAAACGAAGAGTCAGACACTAAACCAACTCAGCTGCTGCTATTGTCCAAAGCATTCTAATTGATATCACCTGAGAGTATCATTACCTAGAGATCAAGACAAATGTCTCCAACTCAGAAAGGCCTTTGCCAGCCAAGGAAATAGGCTGTGATATCCTCCTCTCCCTCTTAGTCCCTCTTACTAGCATGTGTCACTATCTGTAATTATCTCACTGGACAGTGTCCCTTCTCTGAAGTATAAGTTCCCTGAGATCAAGGCCACTGTGTCATTCAGCACTGCGGCTCCAGGGCTTAGAACAGAGTCTGACACCAAATGAGTGCTCAGTAAAGATCTGTGGAATGCATTTAAAAATATACTAATAATATTTTAACTGATATTTCATAGCATTACTAATACTTAAAATATTGCAAAGAAATATTAATATCTACTACTAATAACAGTAGAGTTTATCACACATCCTCAATTAATCTTTGTAACAATGTCAGGAGGCAGAAATGACTATCCCCACCTTACACAAGACTGTCTGCTCCAAGTTTCTTCATTACAATCTATACTGCAAGTACAAGCAAGGGGCAATACAATAATAACAATATACTTTTTTAAAAACTAACAAAATTAAGTTGGACTCATCGCTATGCCTCTGGGAATGTTTCCGGTGGGAAACTGCATGGGACCACAGTGATTTCGCCCCAGACCTCACCCTCACCCGGCTGCAGGAGGACATTCCAGCCCGAGAGGAAAAGCACGCTCACCCAGGGGATGTTTCAGACCCAATTTACCAGGGCAAGTAATGATGGTCATTGTATCTGACTCGAGGCCTGCCCTCTCCTCCTCAAGGAGGCTCTGTGGTGACACATGATAATCGCCCAGTTCCTCCTGGGGTCCTGGAATTATGCAGGCAGGCTGCAACAAATCTCCTGTTATCTTTTGATAAGTGCCCTCAGAGCAGACCAAGTACCATCCCCCAACCCATGTCAGCTTCTAGGATACTGGTTGACTCCACTTTTTTACCCCCAATATGTTACACCTTGGTTTCTCGATGATCTCTGCCTTAAATCTAGTAATTGTCTAGGACACTGTCTCTCCAAATTCCTGGGGGGTGACCCAGAAAGTGCATGTATGTGAGAATTAATGTGCATCACCCTACATCACTAGTCTCTGTGACTCTAATAACTATTTTCATAACAACAGTGTTCATTTCTGTCTCTTCTTTATTTATAGTAAATCTGAAGGGCGTATTTGGGATGATCTAACTACAACAGATGCTCTGTGGGCT
This sequence comes from Ailurus styani, assembly GCA_002007465.1. NCBI lineage: Eukaryota > Metazoa > Chordata > Mammalia > Carnivora > Ailuridae > Ailurus > Ailurus styani. The sequence continues at coordinate 504,042 of LNAC01000265.1, forward strand.
CTGTGGGATCCCCCGAAAAAATCACTTTAGGGGTTTCTGGAACACTTTAAAAAGATGGGGGAGAGGGGTGCCTATTTTAGTCCAGTGCTGTCCAATAGAACTTTCTGTGATGATGCAACTCTATATTCTATATTTGCTCTGTCAACATAGTAGCTGCCAACCACACATGGCAGCTATGAACCATTGGAAAGTGACTACTGTGAATGAGGAAGTCAATTAACTCTATGTTAGCTAATTGAGTTTAAATTAAAATAAATAAAGTTTCTACGACAACACATGGCTGGTGGCTATCTCACAGACAGCACAGGTCTGGAGCCTCTGAGGAGGCCGATTTGGCACGGAGCTGCTTCACATTCAAGCTGCCTTCCAGGGTGAATACATGTAATAACCTTCCTCAGCAACGTCTGGAAACCAGCCAGTACTTATTAATGCTGACGGAAATAACAATACGATTTACAAGGAGCTTTCCTATAACCTCCCTTTCATCCTCACACAAACCCTGCGAGTCAGCTCCTACCCCAATTTAGGAAAGAGACGGAGCAGTGTAACTGCTTGACCAAAGTCACAGAGATTTTCTGCTCAAAGTCCTGTGTCTGTTCTCCCGGCCCACGGCTTGGTGTTTTTCCAGTTTTATAATACTCTCTAAGTATTTACCTGTCCCAGGTAAATTCGGGATGGCAAGAGCCCCATCAGCAATCAGGGCTCTGCTAGAGAAGATGGGAGGGCGAGAAGGGCGCACAGGTGCCATGAGCCTCCGCTCGCACAGGCCCTAAGGACAGGACTCCACTGACGCTGCTGGTGGAGGGCCCTGGCCTGAGGGCTGGAAATTCACCCTGTCTGATCCTCACCAAAGCCCTGTGAGCTGGTACTATAAGCCCCATCTCCCAGCTGAAGAGGGAGGCTCTGCGGGTTTACATGACTTGCTAAGTCAGATTTGTTCAGCCTCTGCAAGTGGTAGGGACAAGATTCTGGCTCATCTGCTTCTAGTGCCCCAGACAGCTCCTACCCAAGTAAATAGCCAAAGCTTAATAAAAATAGGGGCAGAAATGGGAAAGCAGTGAGTTTGGTCTCCACCAGGGAGACCAGAGAAAAGCTAGTCACTCTGCTGTTTGCCTGGAATTCTCTCACACTTAAAAGCTGAGGCTAAAGTTTCTGGGACCCACGGAAGCTGGTTCTCATTAATGCTCTAGGACAAGTGGTCCTGGGACTGTGGCAAGCATGGGGAGAGAGACCAGCAGAGCCAGTGGGACTGATGGCCCAAGACTGTTCGACTAGAAATGACAAGGCAAAGATGAATCTGGAGCCTTCCCCATTAAAGACGGGGGATCATAGAGTCCCCAGGCCGAGATAATGACACCCCTGACCCCAACACACCCCTTCCCCATGGGACTATATCTAAACCAGAGGCAACCGACCTGTCCTGCCCAGGAATGCTGTCAGGCTCAAGGTTTTCCAAAGGGAGAACAGAAAGAAAAGAGGGAGAAGAAGGTGAGGAGCCAGATGAGGAAGGAAGAAACAGAAGTGGCAGCTGCCACCACAGGAGCTCCTAACAGTAGCAACCTGGTTCTCCCAACAGGAACTCCCATACCTCCTTCTGCTGAGGAACCCCCCGCCACCCTGCCCCGCCAACCACCTTCCCATTCCTGGCACCCTCCCCGCCCCCCACCCAAGGCTCCAGCTACACCACTGGATTAAGTTCCTTGTATCCTTCCAGTCTCAGCCTGAAAGCAACTGCATCTAAGAAAACCTCCCTAATCCCTATCCTCTTTTATGCTCCTCCCCTTTCCTCGTAGCTACTACCTCCATCCCTATTCACCTATTGGTTCCTTCCTGCTGATGGAAGACAAGGGACCCAACCCAAGTGAGCCTTCCAGTGTCCGTCACATAGTAACGATGTAATGATAATGACATATAAAGATTAAGTCCCTGAATGATTACTATTGTGCCAAACATGGTTCTGAGCACTTTATATGGATTAACATCATTTTTACAACAACCCTGTGATATATGTACTATTATTATCTTCATTTTACAGATGAGAAAAGTGAAACACAGAGAGGTACATAAACTTGCTTAAGGCACACAGCTAGCAAGCAGAAGAGTTAAAATTCCAACCCAGGCAGTTTGATTTTAAACTCTTCCCATTAACCACCTCACTGACTCACTATAGGCATTCACACCTATTGATGTATTCATTTACTTACTGGTTTTGTGTAACTCCCCACCTTAAATCTAAACTGTGATACAATGCAGGTAACTCTGTACACCTGTAATAGTTAGCGAATAATCCAACAGCCATTAGAGATAACAGCAAGTAATCTAATTTTTCATTTGCATAGGATGTGCTTCATTAATTGTTCTTGGTAAGCATTTTTAATCTTTCATATGTGGTTTGCACATTCCCCTTTAGTGAACATTGAGATACATTCAGTGTACGTTTAGATAGAGGATTTGAACAATTCCTTAAACGTGTTTGGGGATAATTTGTGGTTGGTGAAACAGGGTTCTGCCTGAGACACAAGCAGAAACTGTGAGAATGACCCCAGGAAAGGAAGTAGATCTCTTCACTTAACGGAAGGCAATATGGTAATGCTGACCCCCCACACACACACACACACACTGGCATTGTCTTGTTCATTGAACGATAATTACTGTTGGTTCTGAAATAAGAATGAGATTCAGAATGAGTGCCCTGGTGTGTTCTGCTCAGGGAAACCAGTGTGCCATGCTCAGGCTGGACCCCTACTCACAGGCAGGCAGAATAATGTCCCCCAAAGATGTCCTCACACTAATCCTTAGAACCTGTGGCTATGTTAGGCCATGTGGCAAAGGGAGTTAGGTTGTAGATGGAATTAAAGTTGTGACTTGTTTAACCTTATTATCCTGCATTACCCACATGGGCCCAGTATAAACACAGGGTCTGTGTAAGTGCAAGAGGGAAGCAGAAGAGTCAGAGGAAGATGTGACTACAGAAGAAAACCCCAGAGAGATGCAACATTTGCTGAATTTTTGAATCCCATGAGCCGAGGGATTCGGGGGGGCCTGCAGAAGCTGGAAAGGGTAAGGAAACAGATTATCCCCTGTAGCTTCCAGAAAGGAATGGAGGCTGCCAACATCTGGATTTTAGCCCAGTCCAGTAAGACCCATGTTCCATTCCAAGACAATAAGAAAGTAAATTTATGTTGTTTTAAACCCCTAAGTTTGTGGTAAGAGGAAACATGCAGTAAGGTGGGGCAAAAAGCTAAGAAGAGCCTGCCTAGGCAGGTGTATAAGCTTCCGGACTCCCCTTTCCTGGCCGAGTGAGGCCAGGTAGACCCGCGTGCACTGCTCTCATGCATCTTTCCTTCCACTCAAGGCTCGTGGCTCAGGTGCAAACTACAGGGGTACAAAATACGTTTCCTGACACAGGTCAAGTTGTCCAAATTATAGACAATTGAACACAAAAACAAAGCAACAAAGGGCCTGCTTCTGATTCAAGTAGCCAGAGTTCTCTAGACCTAAAGTGCCCAGAAAAAATAGCTTCTCTTCTTCTTTCACTTTGTCTAATAGAGAGCTTTTGGAAAACCCTAAGGGTTACATAGCTACTGGCAGCATCCCTTTTCTCTCCTGCATCTTCACTCGGGCCAGTGGGACAGGTGTGGAGAAGCAGAGGGATAGCCAGGGGAGGCGAGAGCTTACAGAGGACACTCAGCCTCACCAGGCTGCAGGTGGCTCAGAGAACACACAGGTGATTTTTTTGATCGGTGCTGTTTAAAGACGAAGACAGACTTAATGGAGGAGAGAGTTGGCTGCTCTCTGACCTTGGCTGTGTGTTTTTCTACATCCCCTGTCAAGTTTAGCACTGAGAACAAACAATTGCTGATGAGCTGGAGCATGAGAATGCAAAGGGCAGACAGCAATGAGCTAACTCCAAGGTGAGGCAGACCTGAGTTGTAGGAAATGCAGCTCACTTATACCTGCCCAGGGAAGAGGGGCTGGAGAGGTTTCAAGACCTTTGCAAGAACTGCAGTGTGTGGTGTGCACTACGCATGTCGGTGTGTGAGCTGTGTGATCTGGGGCAGGTGATTCAGACACCAGAAACCTATCTGGTCAGGTCAAGGCAGGAGGTCATACGTGGCCAATGGAGTGCTGGTGGGGTGTTCTTGAAAGTCGTCTTTGTGGCAACGAACAGGCACCCTGCTCTAGCTAACTCACATCAAGGGAGAGTGAGGGACAGATGTGAGGGTACACACGGACCTTCATAACACCCAAGAGCAAAAGTTCTGATGGATTCTGGATTCCAGACTCTTGTTCATTCCAAGAATATCCTATCTGGAGTCCGTGGAATTTTTTTCTTTTTCTTTCTTTCTTTTTTTTTTTTTTTTTGGCTTAATCTCTTAATGGATTTCTTTCTTTTTTTAACGGAGACATAATTGACATCCAATAAAATACCCAGTTGTAACTGTACAGCTCTAAGACATTTTTACACAGAGTCATGTAATCACCAACTATATCAAGGTATAGATCAGGGGTTAGCAAACTCAGGCCTGTGGGCCAAATCCCACCTCCCACTTTTTGTAAAAACAGTTTTATCAGAACACAACCACACCACTGTTTGCATCTTGTCTCGGGCTGAGTAGCTGCCACAGTCATGGGAGCTTCAAAGCCTAAAATCTTTACTAGCTGCCTGAAGAAAAAGTCGGCAGACCCCTGGTAGAGAGCCTGCCTGAACCTCCCTGCTCAGTTGATGCCCCCCACCAAGAGAACCCCTCTTTTGACTTCTATTACTGTAGGTTAATTCTGCCTGGTTTTGAACTTTGTATGAATGGATGATTATAGTTTTTATCCACTCAACATCATGTGTGAGGCTCATCCATGTTCACTCTTGAGCACCACCATTACCGTGACCTATTACACCGTAGACATCCTCTGTTCGGTCCCACCGACAGCAGCGTGCTACCCTGATGCTGGTTCCCATAGCATCCCCCGGGCCCTCTGGGCTCTCTCTCTACTCTGGTGATTCCTGACTCTCTCTCTTTCTCCCCCACTCTCTCCCTCTCTCAATCACCTATTTCTGAGCCATAAATACCACTGAAAACTTGATCAGAGCCACAGACCCTCTTCTCAGATAAATGCACAGTCAGAACTTGCCCAGCTGAAGAAGAAAACCTGTTGTTGTATTTTTATGTTTTTCTCCCCGTGTTAGTCAGAGAGATGTGAAGAACCCCTCTTGGATTCGTGAAGCCTTGCCTCTCTTAAAAAAAGAAAGTGTGTGGGAGAGAAGTCATCACGTAGATTCACCTGAAAGGGTAGGTGCAGGACATGGACCTCTGTGATGGCGACCAAGGGGTGGAACAGGACACTCGCGGTTCTGAGGATCTCAGCTGGGCATCTGTGTCTCCTGGAAGATGCAGGGACATGGAACTGGCCCAGCCTGCCAGTGGCTCAGTGATGCTCAGGTCCTGCCTCCAGGAACTACACAGGCATCACTTCAGCAGGACAACAGTGGCATCACATCTGCTGCTGACTCTGGGGACCGGGCTTCAAACAAGACTTGGTATGGGAGGAAACCATCAGCAGCAGTGGACTGGCCTGGATGTGGGAAATGGACAGAACCCTTAGGAACAGGGTCCTTAGGGGAATCTCAAGATTCTTGGACCACACAGAGGGTGAAAGAGCCTTAAAATAGTGATTGTGAATCTTCCAAGGAGGTGAGTAAAGGGGAAATTAATCAGCAAGTAAGAAATGTGATCCTACTTTTACCTCAAATTTGTGAAGCAGTTCATATCATTTATACATACAAACCTAGAATTTCACACATAATCTAAATGAGTTCACGGACCCCAAGTGAAGAGTCTATCATTTCTACCTCAGCTCAACTGAAAACAAGCAGAGCCTTTCTGTCCTTAGATTAAATTCCCAAGAGAATGTTTTTAGTCAAGTTAACATTTTTAATGAGACCACACAAGTCCTGGTCTCTGGCCATTCCATGGATTAGTTGTCCATAGGTCAGGTTCTCAGCCATGGTTTGGATGAACCATGGTGGGCTGGGGGAGAGGGGGCAGCACAGTCTTGTGATCTCAAACATGCTCCCTGGGCAGTGGGGCGGGGGTTGGGGGTCTTCCCTGAGAAGGAGTTGTGAGCAGGGCAGTCCCGGAGGCTTGGAGATGCTGGAGGGAAACTGCTTAGTAAGTGCAGCGCTGGAACCAGGAGATGGTCACAAACAGGAGCTACACTGATGCTGATGAGGAAGATGTGAGTCAGCCCCTAGAGATTAACTTCCTCCTGGAGGACTTTTCTGCTGCCCTTCCTCTCAGTGATGCTGATGGCGCTGGTCCATATTGAAAGCAGATATTAAATGTACACCGGTTGACAGGCTTGTGGAACATGGGCATTTGATGAGGACACACATTTAAAGAAATTAGAGGAGGGAAATTAAAAGTGTCCCTCAAGTCATTAAAAGACAGGTAGTTTAAGGGTTTCATTGAAAAATGTATCGCTTTAATAAATACTTAAAGGCCAAATAAAGATATTGCACAGCGATTTGAATAGGAATATTGTTTGAACAATTATAGAAGTTGTTCCTTTCATCTCATAAATTTATGTAATTAAACTAATGTCAAAGTCTGCTCTTGCATGGTGGCAACATGAGAGAAATGCAGGATTTTTACTCTACCGCAGGCTAATTAGGATGACGTGTGACTCTACTTCTTATTTTCAATGTTCTTTTGGATTTTGTGCTCAAACCCCCCTTCCTCTTTCCAAACCTGATGTTTAAGTAGTTATAAATAGGCCTCCCAAGCCAGGGCTGGAATGTGATTTGGCTCTACTCTCTTTTTACCTCAAATTAGCTTAGGTGTCAGTAACCATTTAAAGAGAGTTAACAAAAGATACAATCTGGATTCCAGAGAAGGGGATGAGAAGGTCTGCTTCATTTGGGACTCAACCAAGAGGGACATACTACTGGTTCTAGGGTGAGAGAGAAGTCCTGGCATCTTTGGATTTTATTTTTATCCTCTAAGCTGGGGAGTTTCTTTTAGAGTAAATATAATTTTCTTCCCAAAGTGGCAGGATGTTGTAGAAAGTCTATATGGTGTCTGTATGTATGACAGAAAATGGTGTCTGTCCTGTAGCCCGGCACACGCAGCACTTACACCATCTGAGTTCTGGCTTCCTCATCTGCGATGTAAAGGGCATAAATGGATCCAACCCCCAATTCGCTTAACTTGCTAGCATTTCTGAGTGCCCAGAATGTTTAGGCACCGATGAATGACAGAGAGTGTTTGGCTTCAGAGAACTCTCTAGCAGGGAAGAGAACACAGTGCAGAGGTGAAGAGCCCAGATTCTGGAATTAAATGATCTAAGTCCCAGCTCCCCCTACCATCCCACTATCTTACAAGCTATAGACTCTTAGATAAGTTCCTTTACATCTCTAAACTCTTTCTTTATATTTAAATTAGGGTATTAATATGATATCATGGACAGGTATAAAGGTTAAACAAGATAATACCTACAAAGCACATTGCCTGACAGAGCCGTATGAGCTGCTAAATTGATAAATGTGTTTAAATTGCTCTAATATGGCTATGTGAGTAATGCTTGAGCAACAATAAGAAGGGAGCCATTAATTCTTTCTGGAATGAAGTGAAGGAGAGCAGGCAGAATTTTAGAGGAGGTGATACTGAGTTGGATTTTGTAAGGTGAGTAGGAGTTTACAATAGAGAGAGGGAGGCAGGATAGTGAGGACAGAGGGGACCACAGGTGAAAATTCACAGAGAATGAGCAGTAATGTTTTCAGGTGAAACCTTGGTACATGCAGGGAATGGCAGAATTAAATCTTAAAAAGTAATACTGGGACTACTTTATAAGCAGCATATCAGTCAGAAGGTTTTTAGTTGCTAATTATAGAAAACCCAGCTTGAACTGACCCAAACAATAAAAACAACTTCTTGGTTTTTGACATATATAAGTTTATGGCTTTTAGAAACATGAATACCTAAACAGTCAGATTGGTTTGATCTAAAGACCCAATCATATCACCAAGGAGCTCATTTCTTTACATTTCTGCTCTTCTCTCTTTTATAATAACTTCTTCGTCCTAACACCAGATGTCCCTTATGGTCACAGACTGGCTGCCAACTACCACGGTTATATGCTTCCCAAGTAACATTCAAGGGAAGAAAGAAAGCCTGCTCCTGAGACCATTCAACAAGAATCCTGGGCTTTCCAATGACTGACTCACCCCTGAACCAATCTCTGTGGCACAGAAGGACATGGGCCAATTAACACAAGTCTAGGACACCTTAACCGATCACTGTGACAAGAGGTATGGGTTTATCCTTTTGGATGAGAGCAGTCAAAGCCATCTTTAAAACTAACAGCTGGTTTTTATAACCCACATAGCTGCTACAAAAGGGGGAGGAATGGGATGGTTGTAGAAAGACTGACCACATGGTTCATCCAGAAGACTTGCAGGCCATGCTTTAGAGTTGGCCATTTACACAGTGGACAATAGAAAGTCACTCACAGGCAAAAAGCCTACATTTTCAGAAATAATTCTGGAGGCAGTTTGGGGACAAACTGGGGCAAGGAGGCCAGTTTGCACCTAATTCATCTCTTAGGTTCCCTATAGAGCAAACATCCTAACTCTGTTGGGCAAAGAGATATTTGGGGCATCTAGCACGCCTCTCAGAAACCCTACTTCTCAGGTTGTATTCCAATTTAGTGTGCTGAACTGCTCACAACCCCCGAGCTGCCAGTAATAACAGGACAATAGCTGTTATGAAATTCAATGTTCTAAATCACCTTAAAATCTCTACACTTTTGAGTTTTATCCTGAAAACCACTTGCGGGACACATGAGAGCCAAATGAGAGAATCTGTTAGAGGTGACAACAAGGGAGAATATGAGAGTCAGGACCCTAGAACCAAATAGCCTTCCTGGAAGGGACGTAACATCTGAAAAGCAAAGAAGAAATAGTCCACACCTCACAGGTTGTTTATTCACCCAATTAGCAAATATTTATGAGAACCAACCATGCACAAGTCCCCCTGCTAAAGCTCAGGAGAGAAGCAACTGAATGAATGTTTGTTGTATGCTTAGCAGAGCTCCCCCCAGATCTGCGAAGAGAAAAAAAGGGGGGACAGATCCCTAGGACACCAGGCAAATGCAACCTCTGGTGATCAGGAAGACTTGGATTGAACACCTCTCACGCTAACACCAGTGAAGATCTGAAAGCTATCCAAATCCTCAGAGGTCATGGTCAGAAGGCACAGTGGTCACAAATGGAGGTCACTGGCATTTATTTGCTCCCTCAGTAAAAAGAAAAAGATTCACTGTTCTCCTAATCCTGGAGTGACCTTGGAAGTCCTCTTTTTTGATACCTATCATCATGGCACTTAAATTGTGTTTCAACAATACCCAAAAAGGAAGGCGTCTTACTTAAGAAAATCTAAACTACTTTGATGACTTGGATTTTTCTATTCTTTAAACTCAGAACTGAAATGATATATTCAAGGTTATATGTTATGGGACAACTTGAACAAACTCACATTTTAAAAATGGATTACTTTCCTACTGTGCTGTGATCACAGCAGTGCTTCCTTGGTTGTGTTTCAAATGATGGCCTCACCGTCACTTCTAGAACCCTAATGAGAAAGGCTTAGAAATAAAAGAGCTCCGTGCAATATGGCATGCAGACAGGCTTCCTCCTGTAGAAGAATGTCCCTCTGTTCAAAGGGAAGGCACCCACACATACATTCTTCCCTCCAAACACTAAAGCTAAGGAGAAGATGGCTTAAATTGCTGTGATTTGTGATCAGGAAATGAATATGTATTTTTATTGCAGTATTCATTATACAGAGTACAACAAGTCTTGCTTAAAGCAATTTCTATATCACTTGATATGAATGTTATATTGTATTTTGCAATGTACCACTTCTTGAAGAAATATTTTACAAAGAGATTAATAATGGGAGGTTTTAATGTATCCTTCTAGCACTCAGATAGAACCAGTCTATTTCCATCTTTCTCCCTGGAGCCACTTTGACACTGGGCTGACATGTTGGTGACAATGCTTCATAAAAGAAGGCTTTTGGGTTCTGCCTTATATATATTCTGGCTAAAGTACAGAGCTTAAAATTGAATGAGAGAACTCAAGGAAAGCAGAAAAAGCTAAAGGCGACACTTTTGTACCAAGGTATTGGGAAGAAAATGTATAGACCAAATGGCATTATCTTTAGAATGAAATGATTAGATGAATTAGAAGCTCCTCAAGTATGTGCAAATTAGAACACACAAAAGATAAATTTTTTCCCACTAAAAATTTGTGTGAGGCAGTATCCAGGGCTTTCCAATCCCATTGTTTATCTGGCCTAACTTTCTTCTCTTGCTGAAACTACTCTATCACTCAGGTAGGTAGCCCCAGGACCTAGGGGTCTTTGGTTCAAGCAAAGGTGGCCACTGCCTGACCAGCTTGTAGGCTGGCCAGAGACCATCAAGAAGGCCGGGTACAAAAGGATCTGCCCATTAGCCAAGAAGTTGTTTCCCTTTCCAGAAACTGGAAAACTCCTAGAGGCCTGGAGAGTAGGCCATGAGTGGAGGGGAAGCAGTTGGTCCCCTCAGCAGCACAGTAACAGACTGAATAACCACTGTGTTTAAGTAACAAGTCTCTCTGTTCTCAGCCTTTTGGATGGGGGCTGGGCTCATGGTACCCTAAGATCCAGAGGACGGTATGTGATCTAGGCCTGGTCAGTAAGAGTCCCACACCCCCTGGCCACACTGTTTGATTCCGGAACGGGCACATGACCTAAATCTGAAGCTTTGGCTAAAATTATTAGGAAGAGAACTTCCCTTCCATTAGGATACTGTAGGTCTGGAGTCGTTAGACTTCCAGTGAGTGAAGGGAGCCTGTCTGAAAGCTAAGCCAACATATCTGAAAGATGGAGAGACAAGTTCTGGTTAACCATCTGGTTAACTGAGATCTAGCCATATCTGATGTTGCTGAGCTACAGACTTAAAAAAATTTCTTAATAAACTACTAATTTCATAGTAGTTTTAGATTTACAGATAAGTTGTGAGGATAGTCCAGAGTATTCCCATATATATACCCCATACCCAGTGTCTTCCATTGTTAACATCTTATAATAGTATGATACATTACACCAAAGTCTATATTGATACATTATTAATTGAAGTCCCTGCTTCATCAAGATCTACTTGGTTTTCAGTCATCGGTCCTTTTCTGTTCCAGTATCCTGTCAAGGATACCACAATATAGTTAGTTAGTCATCATGTCTCCTTCGGGTCCTCTGGACTAAGGCAGTTTCTTAGACTTGCCTTGTTTTTGGTGATCTTGACAAGTTGTGAGGAGTACCAGACAGGTACTTTGTAGGATGTTCCTCAGTTGGGATTTCTGATGTTTTTCTTATGATTAGACTAGGTTATAGGTTTGGGGGAAGAAAGTCACATAGTAAAGTGCCATACTCACCACATTTTATCAAGGGTACATGCCATCAACATGACTTATCATTGTTGAGGCCAATCTTAATTACCTGGGCAAAGTAGTGTTTTTAGGTTTCTCCACTGTAAAGCTACTCTTTTCCCCTTTCCAAACTGTACTCTTCAGAAGGAAGAAGCTGTTCTTCGCAGCCCACACTTACTGAAGGGGACGTTATGCTCTACCTTTTGTGGACAGAGTATCTACCTACTCTGGAATCTTACCATGTAGATTTGTCTCTTTTCCCTTATTTATTCAATCACTTATTTATGGTGATTGGTATGGACTTGCTTTATACTTTGTTTTTTAATTCAATGCTTCCAATTTATTTTTGTGACTCAAATTCTTCCAGCTTTGACCTTTCGCTTGTTTGTTCAATTGGCTGCTATGTCCCCTTGACATTCCACATCCTTGAATATTTGTGTGTTTGTGTGTGTTTTGGGTTTTGAGCACTTTCTTACTGCACTCTATGATGCTCCAGGTTCATTACTGTATATTCTCTGCCTCAGTTCTAGAATTAGTCATTTCTCCATGGAGCATAGTTCATTTTCCTGGGAATGGTATTAAAAACAAAGATCTGGACGTTGGATGTAATCATGGATTTTTTAATTCCTTGAACCTATTCATCCTTTTTTATCTTCCCATAAGTCTATTTTATTTGAACTTTTTATATCAAGAGAGACAATTTTTAAAAAATTAATAGAGATACAAAGATATAAAATAGAGCTCAACCATCTCCTCTCACCTTCTCAGTTTTAATGAAGAGCAGCCCTAATCTAAGTTTCCCCTTCTAGCCCGGGCAGCCTTCTCCCCGTCGCCTGAATGGGGAAAGGACAGAGCCTGCACATCACACAGCAACATGTTTGTTCTACAGCAAAGCACTTGCTGGCCTAGCTCTCTTGTGCATTTCTCTCTGCTTTCTCCATTTTTCCCTTAGAAGCCTGTGTTCTATGTGTTCATCCCTCTCCCCACTTTTGATGACCCCAGTTCTAGCCTCTTACACCAGAGCTGGCTTGGAAATCTAATCCAGCATGCCAGAGATATAAACACCACACCATCCTTGCTCTCACTGATAAGCCGGCAGGCTGAGGTGCCTGCCACACAATGCAATTCAGGTCATGATGCTCCATTTGCTGACTGAGGCCCCCATTCTTTAAAAAGTGATATTCCAGGTTTATTGGAAACTTAAAAACCTTTCATTCGTGGGACTTTTTAGCATGCCATCCTGTTCTTTTTCTTCATCGAATATATTTGCAATTACATATTTATTTTCTATTTGTTCCATGCTTTTACTCGTCCATCCACTATGAACTTTACCAGAGAAGAGGAAAATCTGTATTCCTGACTCTTCTCCAGTCTCACCCAGCAAATGTTTGGCACATAACAGGCACTCCATAAATGTTTGTTCAATCTATACATGAATGAATGAATGAATGAATGAATGATCAATCCTGGACCCATGGCCTCTTCACTATCTTAGGATCTGGAGGTACAAGAAACCAGTTCAGGTCTCACCACAGAATATGACAGAATGGTGTCAAGGGGACCCTGATAAGGAAGTAAGTGATGCCATGCAGTTTAGGATAGTTGGAGGATCAGAACAGCAAGGGGAACAAGGCCTCCTAGCTAGGCTTAGAGATGACTGCGGTTCACCAGGAAGACAAAGGAGCAGGAATAGTTCTGAGAACAGCATTCCAAGCAGCAAGTTAGATATGAGCAAAGACAGGGAGAGGTCACAGAGTTTACATCAAGATGAAAGGCCTAGAGTAGCTCTGGACAAGGGTGAAAGAAGTGGCAGAGGGCCTGGGGGTGGCCAAGGTGAGCCCCTGGGGAGTATACAGCAGGGAAGTCACATATTCAGACCTGGGTTTCAGAAGGATATTTGGCAGACAGAGGTCGGGATGGACAAAAGAGGCAGGAAACCTGACTGGGACATGGTGTTATGGGCTAGGACCAGGCCCCTCAGTGTGGGAGGGAGGGTAGACAGGCCTGAGCACTGGGGCCATGTCTGCACCTTTCTAAACAGGGGCACGTACCAGAGTGTCTCCTGAGAGGGGACAGTACGCACCTCTCCCTACTCTGTGTTCTAGGACTTTATGCTGGAAGCTTGAATTCGACCATGGTAGAGTACTCACACCACAGAGACTGGATAGCACTCAAGGCTTTCTTCCTTTTTTTTCTTTCTTGGTTGTATTTTTTTTTTCTTTTCCTGTAGAGACAGAATACCACTGCCAGAAAATCAGTCAGCAATTCTGAAAAAGAAAAAAAATGTAGTTATGCTTTGTTCTCTTTCCACTGCTTTTGGGTCAGGTTCCTAAGTGGGTCTGTACGGGTGGGGAATTCTGAGTAAACTGGCTGCACAAGAGGTACTTGGACCGCATCATCATGAGAAGAAAAGTAAGGTTTGTCTTCTTAGAAAAGAGGACACAGTCTAGATTTAATTCACTGAGTCTGTCTGCTCAGTATTTTTCACATTTAAATATAATTTATAACTAATAATTTCCCTTACTCAAATGGAGAGGGTGGGGGGGAGAAAGAGAGAGAGAATGGGAGAGAGAAGTCAGAGAGAGACACGGAGAGGAAAAAGAAAAAAAAATGAAGTGAAAAAGAAAAAAAAAGGAAAGGAAGGAAGGGTGAGAAAGAATAGAGAAAGAAAGCAGGGGGAAAGGCGGCAGGCAAGCAGTTGTCCCTTGTCACTGTGAATTATGCGCCACATCCTTGAGGCTCTCTAGTTATTAAGACAAAGCAGCAGCCATAGACAGTGAGGCCATTCTATAAGCCAACACAATCCACTACTTAAATGACAAGTAATAGATGCTCTTATTATCTGTTCTCCATTTTACAGATGAGAAAACTGAGGCCCATAGATGTCAAATAGCTTCTCCAGTCACCCTTTTAATAAATCACAGAGCTAGGTTTGGAGGAGGGATTTGAATCCAATTTGTGTAACTCTGTGGTATGCTCTCTTCACTACTATACAATAAGGCTTTCACCGCGCACAAAGCAAAGTGTGGTTCTCAGTGAGTACATTTGAACATCCACTCTGGGTGCACAGGCATCGTGAAGAATACCGAAAACGTCCGTGTCCTCAGGAACTGGCCCACAACGCATTTACAGGCAAAATGAACGACAAGGCGGGAGCCTGAGGACAACACCCAGGCCCAGTGGACAGGAGCTCCTTGAGACAGGGGACTCTGTCCTTTTATCTGTGCATTGCTGGTACCAAGCACAGAGCTTGCCCAATGCACATTTACTCAATGAACAGCATGAGCTTGTATCTGAAGGATGGATTCGATCTTTTTTTGCCATAGAGTAGTCTAGAAGTCCTTGCAAAAAGGGAGAACGGCTGGGCCAAAGGTTTGCTGTGTGAGGAACAGAAAAGTAGCCAACAGGTGCCTCTGGAACAGACCGTCACTTGCTGCATCCAGCAGGACACATTGCCAAGCCGTGCCTGGACTGTTTGTTCCAGATGCCCTTCCTCCAGCTCTGAAGTCCAGATCACAGCAGCAACACCCCTGGCAGTGAGTTACAAATCTTCTGATGACTGAGGAGCTCCTGATGGATTTACCCAGTTATGCGGCAGAGCTTCTTGGCAGGGGATTAACAAAGGGAGAACAAAAGGATATTTTTAAACTCTGATTCTTTGGTCAAATGGATACGACAACTAAGAATGGCAAAAGTGGCTTTGGGTGATTTGAAAGCGAATATATATATTTTTTCCTTCAGGTTCAAAAACACAGAGACTTCTTTTACTCACTGCTTTGCCTTCTCTATGCAATCAGCCACCAAATCTTACGTGTTTATAAAATATGTCTGGCAGGTACACTTTCCTTCTGTTTCCATCTCCTTGGCCTAGGGTGTGGTTGAATGTTTGCTCAAAAGCCCGCTTAGAAATCACGAATGTGGGTCCCTTATTAGGGAAACCAAAGCATGAGGCCTAGGGGTGAAGGACTTTCTGGAGATGACAGGTTATGGCAGAGTTGGAGCCACAACCAAGTACTTCACATCTGCAGGAATCTACATTATTTTCAAATGGGTCAGCCAGGGTTCTTGGCAATAAGCAACGGACATAGACTCTGATGACCATAAGTCAAAAGAGACTTATGAAAGTATATCAGAATGGCAGGGAGCTGGAGGATGAGACTCAGAAAAGCCTGGGCCGTGACTCATGCTGCCACCGTGTCATCAGGACAGGCTACCTCTGCATTACTCTTCTTGTCACAATGCAACAGCGATGTTCTGACCTCCAACTGTCTCCTCCCTGACACCAAACATTTGAGTCCAGGGGCAGTGCCTGATTCTCCTTGCAGTGTGAAATACACCCTGGAGAGACCCCCAGGACCAGATCTCCCTCAAAGGGACATGGGGGAAACGGGGGAGGCTATGGGAAGGGAATGGATGTTGGCAGCCAGAATACCAAGAGATTGAACACTGCCCTTCTGGGGGGTGCCTTCCTAGACGAACTTTCTGCCTCTGTTTTTCAGAAGCACTTGCAGCCCACCTGTCACACAACCTTATACAACTTGCAGCACAGGACTTGAAAATCTCTGGTGGCATAAAAGTAAGAGCCCATTTACCACCATTCATAGCCCGCTTCATACCCTCCCCACTTTACCATCATCTCCAGTGGGACCTCACCATAGCTGTCCCCCAATCCTGTTCTCTACTTCATTTAAGCTGATCTAGTGGTGGCTACTGGTCCCATCTTCACCTCTTTACTCATGCTGTTCTTCTTACCTGGAATGCCCTCCCTTAGCTCTCAGCATCATCCAAATCCTAGCTGTGATTCACGGGACAGTTCAAGTTCTACATTTTACAACATGACCTTCTCAAACAGTCTAACCGACATAGATGTTTCCTCTGTACCCTTACATTTACCTCTGATTTGACAATCATCTACTCTCTCAACTTGGTGCCTGGCCTAGAGAAGACTTTCAGCACATATCTGCTGAATGAATGAATGGAGTCTTTAAGGCCTTACTCACCCTTCAAGGCCTAACTCAACTGTCATTGCCTCTAAAAAGCTCTCCCTCACCTGCAGGCACAAATTAATCCCTTGCTCTTTGAGTTTCCTTAGAATTTTGTCTATAGCTGCGTAATAACTATCACCATGCCTACTAATCATTTGCTTGTCAAATTGTTCCTCCATTAAATCATAAGATTCTCATAAACAGGAATCACATCTAATTCTTTTTGTACATATTATATCTGGCACATTCTATACCTGTGCTATCTGATATGGGAGCTATCAAGGACACGTGTCTATTTAAATTTAAACTGTAATTAATTAAAATGAAATGAAATAAAAGATTCCCTTCCTCAGTTGCACTAGCCACATTTGAAGTTCTCAAAAGTCACATGGGGCTAGAATTAGACAGTGCAGATCTAGAACATTTCCATCATCACAGAACATACTAGTAGACAGTGTTGTACCAGGCATTCACTATATTATAAAAACAGCCATCATTTGAGAGTTCATTATGCTCATGCATTGTGCTAAGTCTTTTATGTACACTCATTTAATTTTGAGGGCTATACTCAAAGGTTAATACTAGGATTATCCTTATTCTATAAGTGAAGAAACTGAAGCACAGAAAGGTCAAGTAATTTGGCCAAAGTCATACAATAAGTGGATGGCGGGGCCAGATTTTACTATTCTCATAAGCAAGTCTATACCCATAACCACTGTGCTTTTGTTTAAGAAAGTATAGTATAGTATAGTATAGTATAGTATAGTATAGTATAGTATAGTATAAATAAAATGGCCTTAAGCCCCATATAAAATTCTAACCCCCACCCCCACATGTCAGCTGTTAGACCTTGGAAAAATTAGTCATTTTCTCCCTAACATGGAGATAATCCTCATTATTTCCTATGGTCACTGTGAAGACTGAGTGAAGTAATGTATGTGATGGACTTCATATAGTGTCCAGCACATAGTAGGCATAGGTATCCAGTGGATTTGAGCCATGTTCTTTTTTTTTTTTTTAAGATTTTATTTATTTATTTGACAGAGAGAGAGAGATTACAAGTAGGCAGAGAGGCAAGCAGAGAGAGAGAGGAGGAAGCAGGCTCCTGGCTGCACAGAGAGCCCGATGCGGGCCTCAATCCCAGGACCCTGAGATCATCACCTGAGCCGAAGGCAGAGGCTTTAACCCACTGAGCCACCCAGGGGCCCCAACTGAGCCATGTTCTTACTCAATGTTTTACTCTCCAGGGTGTCAAGAACTTCTTAGCTGAGTTTTAGGTACACAGTAAACCTTTGTACTTATTATTATATATGACTGATTCTTATTCTGAGATATTACCCTTTGTTCCTCCCCAGTATTTTTTAATGTGGCTTTTACAAATCCATCGACTAACTGCCCACTCAATTTGTGTCCTGTTATTAATGTAACATGACAGGGGTGGAGGCTGGAAATAAATGTTACCTTCTACAGCTAGGGAACAAGAGCTCTACAGAAAGGAAGGAACCACCTCAATCAATGTGAGCACAGGAAAGTGGTAGAGTTTCAACAGGAGAATTTCAAGCATCAACCCTGATAGGGGTACAGGGCCACCTTTCTTGTTTAATGACTTAGTCCCCTGGACTGCTTGAAAGAAGGGAAACCTAATTCTTACTGACTTGACAAGAACTTGCAGTGAATAATAAATGCCACGGTTCAGGCAGGCTGTTACCATACCAACTGGAAGGTCAGATGAACAAACATCTGAGAATGAATCGAATTACACAAAATGAAGAAGAACTAGATCTGCTGCAAGGTGCGTGAACAATAAAAGGATGGGATGGTTGGGTTTCCAAGGAAAAAACACTGAGAAAAAAAAACGACAAAAAACAAAACTGTTATCTCTTTAGGCTCTGCATTGCTTCTTACCAACATGTTGTTTATTCACATCTCTGGGCCTCTGTTCCTAAACTTTCCAAAGAAAATTCTGAATTGGGAGAGTTTCTGCACCAGTACCAGAAAATACACCTCAAATGAGCTCAAATAGTGTCAAACTTGGCCACAATTACTTGAAATCTGGAGGTCAGCTAGAACTTGGGTGTAATATGATCTCGTGGCTCCAGCTCTGTTCTTCTGGGCCTCTCTCAGGTCACCTCTTCTCTGTGTGTGCTGGCTTTATCCGCAGGCTGAAAGGGAAGTGATCTGTCATTTTCCCGAGTTTCACATATATGCATTGTCCTCAGGTGGGCTGGATTATGGCTCAAAATATTTACCGACCTCCCCCCATCACTTCCAGGAAAAAGCAGACCTCCCCAGTCCATTGATGTTGGGCTTGGCCATCTGATAAACTATGGCTTGGGTGGGCTTAATGCAAAACTTAGCCATCTGACTTTTTTTGGCCGCTAAGATGTTAACAGATGTGATGGAGCCTACACCTAAGCTATATTTTGTATCTCCACTGGTGCTCTTACACCTCTGCCATTGTCTTGAGAACAACATGTGTAGGCTAGTTCACTGGTCCTGGGAAGAAATGGAAGACTTTGATATACAACACTAGCTAGCTCAGCCGGTCTCTTGGACTCATTAGTGGGCCCAGCCAATGTCAGGAGAATTGAATTGCTCTAATTAGCGAGGCTTGGACCAACTATGTAGATGCTTATTGCTCTGTGGTGTTGAGGTTTTGTGGGGTTTTGCTAGGCAGCATTTTTGTGGCAATAGCTAACTGATAAAATTATATCCCAATCAAAAAAAAGGGTCTCTCTTCTGAAATTTTTCACATAAAGTTAAGACAAAGTTGTCTTATAAGCTCCCAAGAAAGCCTCTCCTTGCATCTAATTGGTCCAAATTGGATCACATGTTCACTCACTGGCAAGGGGGGTGAGTTTTACCCTCTGACAAATAAGGTCCTTATTTGGAGGTCCATTTGAGATCCACGAGCCACTTTGTAAAGGGACGGATATCTGAAGAAAATAAGAGATCTGTTTAGAGGAGAATGGGTGTTAAGATGGCAACATTCTCTATCCCTACCTGTCTCTGGCCTCAGGGCAAGCCTGACTCATCTATAAAAACTGCCAGAGCCCTCTAATCTACCTTGCTTGCTACTTCCTGTGGAGGTTAAACTGGAGGGATCTCTTGGTACAAATATGAGTATTAGCACCTTACTTCTCAAGTAGCCTCAGAGTTTTGCTTTCAACTATTGAGTTTCAGTTTCAATGCAAGTATAGCAAAGTAGTTGAAATCCTGGACCCTATAGTTAAATCTGGCTTTAAACCTTGGCTCAACAATTTATCAGCTCTGTGACCAAAGGAAAGTTATTTCCCTTTTCTGTGCCTTAATTTCCTCACATGTAAAATGGGGCAATAACAGTACTGACTTTACATACTGTTGGGTGAATGCATCAGTTAGTAAACACTAGTGAGTTCTTTTTTTTTGTTCTTATATGAGGACAATTGGGAAGATTTTTCCATAATAGGCCATTCAGCACTCATTCAGAGTTTGAGGTACATTAAAATTGTCTAGTCAGACAATGAAATATTCTTTAGAAGTCAAGGAGGCATGTTTCCTCTCAGGAAAGCAAAATAGAGTTCCATATTGAGTCAACAGGGAGAGAAGACATAGGTTGTCTTCCTCTACCAGTCCTGTTGTTACTTCTGTATTTGGTCAGGCCCCACAGGGTGTCTGGTAATGAAAATCTATTTTAGCTAGGTTAAGCAAAGAGGATGTCACTGCATAGGACATCGACTGTCTCATGGAACTCCAAGGCAGCAATGCAGACACTGGAACCAGAGCCTAGAGAATAATTAGAATGGTTTGCATTTTCCTCTACCTCCTCCCTGCAGACCATCTCTCTCTGCTCTCTATCTTCATGTCATAACTTGGTGTCCCCATTTTTGTCACGCCATACTTTCAATCACTCTCAGAAACTGACCTCCTGTCTCTAAGTTCCATTTCCAAATTCTGGGGAAAAGACTCTGTTTGGCCTTATTTGGCTCAGATATCCCTGCATCCCTGATGCTACTGCCAAACTAGATAGCAGAGACCCAATTCTGAAGGGCAGATGCCATCCCATGAGAAAGGGAGAACTGAAAGCTGGACATGTACTTCAGAAAGATCCCAGTAATTTATTTGTCCTGTTTAAGAATGGCAATCTCTGCAGTGCCTGGGTGGCTCAGCTGGTTAAGCGGCTGCCTTTGACTCAGGTCATATTCCCAGGGTCTTGGGATCGAGCCCCGCATCGGCCTCCCTGCTCAGCAGAGAGCCTGCTTCCTTCTCTCTCTCTGCCTGCCTCTCTGCTTACTTGTGCTCTCTCTGTACCTCTCTGTCAAATAAATAAATAAAATCTTAAAAAAAAAAAAAAGAATGGCAATCCCTGACCAAGACCTAAACCACCCCTGCCCCTATAATTCTTATACAGCAAGTGCGGAGAGTGATGTGTAATTTGGTCTAGAAATTTGGTTTAGAAAAGTCTCTAGATAATCCTAATGATTAACAAATTTAAGGGAATTCTTTCTTGGAACAGTTACAATATGGTAAAAAGGAAGGAAAATAAGATTTGGAAAAAGAGGTTAAGACTGGATTTTTCAGCCTAGAGAAAGTAAGACCAAGAATCTTTAAGCATACAGAAGGCTTACCTACAGATACACCCAGCTGTTTTCTGTCTCCACAAAGAGCAGTACAAAAGCTGGAGGTTAGATATAAGAAGCATTTCTTAATAGGAAAAAAAAATTTTAATAGAAGAGTTCTGTGTCTCTGGGGAAGTCTCAATATGCCTGAGGGTCCACATATAGGACAGCTGACCTTTCAGAATGCTATTCATACAGAGTCTATGATCCCAGGGCCAGAATCAGAATCAAACCAGGCACAGAAACAGAAAACCAGCTCTTCCAGATGGGGCTCCAGTTACCCAGAGAAGGAAAGGAGTGAGGAAAATGTCTCACTCTAATCTTCTCTGACCCCTCTACAGGGCTCAATCAAATTGCACACTCAATTCCTTTAAAGGACAGGAGGCATATCTGTGGTTTCATTCAGTAAGCAAAGAAGGTGGTGGTGGCCCCAGCCCCATCTCCCCTCATCTCCCAGTCCTGGCTCCAGGCCAAGATACTTCCATGGTCCAGGGGCCCTTCTTCCAGACAGATGGGGTCTGGGGATCAACATGACGGTAGTGGTTACTGTATGGATGTAGCTTGGCACTGATGAGGCCATAGGTGCTTTCGTGAAAAGGGGAAGCCGGGGGTGGTATCAGGCCTCAACACATCATCCAATCAAACAGGGAGTAACCAGGGCACAATCTGCAGAATCCTAATTCTCTTTCTCTTCATCATCAGAGGCCCAACTGTTCTATGGTCTGAATGATTGTCTCCACCCTCCTCCCATGCCCAAATTCATGTTTGAATCCTAATGCCCAGGTGATAGTAGTAAGAGGCAGGGCCTTTGGGAGGGGGTTAGGTCATGAGAGCAGAGCCCTCAGGAATGAGATTAGTGCCCGTATTAAAAAAAAAAAAGCCCAAGAGAGCTCCCTTGTTCCTTCCTCCACATGAGGACACAGCAAGAAGTCAGCAGTCTGTGACTGGAAGGGAGATCTTATTAAAAACAACTACGCTGGTACACTGATCTTAGACTTCCAGCACCCAGAACTGTGACAATTAACTTTTTTTTTTTTTTTTTTTTTGCTTAAACCTACCCAATGCGTAGTATTGTGTTATAGCAGATAAAACGGACCAGAGCAATCCACCTCTTATTTACCCATCCAATGGGACTTTTGTTATCAGGGCCTATTTCTTATAGGCTTGATGCTTACCTGTCAACTCCCTCTTGCTTTTCTCTCTTCTCCAGGCTGGCAGCTGGTGGGTACCCTGATTCAGCTTATTCTCCAGCCATCTTGCCCCCCCCCCAACTTGTGTTGCTAGTAGCTGGACAACAGTAGATACTGGAATTTAGAGCTGTGAAGGAAACGGGAACCAGAAGGTCCCACTTGGATCTTAAGTCTTTACCAGAGCTCAACAAACAGCTATAAAGTAATAGCTTTGAGCATGTTCTTATTCCTGGGGTATGTAATACTTTCCAGAACCTCATAGGGGAGGGCACTGGGGAAAGTGACTGGCAAGGCAGGATTCTAGCATTCCTGGATCCCAGGGAGGGTATCATCCCATTAAAAACCCAGCAGAGTCAAAGTTTGTGAACACTACAACTCCAGCTCTCTGGCTAAGGCATTTGGGGAACACTGTGTGGTTTTTAATTGTACTTTCTTTTCACAGTGTAAAACGACATTTGGCACTTGTTTTTCTCATCTTCACCTCTCAAGGGAAAACAGAACTTCAAAGATCTCAAACTTCAAAGAATATAAGCAAATTAACCTGATATTTTGGAGCTGTAGCCTATGCCTCCTCCTGCTGAATCACTGTGGATTGTTTTCTGAACTTCATAAAGGAGCCCCACAAGGAAAGGGGAAAGGAACAGTTTCCCCAAGTGCCATCCCAGATGGCCAGAGGACCCTGAACCATTGAGTTCTTCAACAGGAGCTACAACACTAGGGGCCACATTCTGTCCCACTCACCACCCTTGCCTCCAAACATGCCCCCAGGACCAAGAAAGGTGTTTCCCCAAGGGAGTCCCAGAATTTGCATTCCTTGGAATGTTTCTCAGAAAATCGTTCTCAGGTCCAACAAGCTTGGGAAGTGTTCTGTCCACATTCTCGCTTCACCCTTGTACATTCATGAGGCAGTTGAGCAAATTAAAAGCACTGAGAATTCCTACAATAAGATAACCCTTTTGGCTTTGTTATCTCTGCGAATCTTATGTTTATCTTACCACAGAGCTCTTTCCATTGTTTTTAACATAATTCATATTATGATTCTGTGAAGCCAGCATTCTACCAAACACAGCTTAGACACACAGGCTTATACAAATGTCTTTAGTTCAGATAAGAAGCATCTACCTTGCATGGATTTTCTGCCCCCACCCCACTTAATTTGACATCTGTTGGTTTTGCTATAATACTCGGAATATAGATTTTTACTGTTTTATAAAGCGCTCTTTATTACCAGTTTTTCATGCCAAATTGACCTTGTTATTGGGGGTTTGATGGTGTTTCAGGCCATCTAGACCTGCTTCGGCTCTAGAGTTGGGGCTTTTAAACAAAGCACCAAGAATCTTTTTATAAAGACATACAGATCTAAAAAGTTAACGCAATAGTCTCTTTGAAGCCCATTTAGAACTACTTGCTACCTTATCACACTACTTAGTTAAAATATCATATCTGGAGAAAATATATGTAATTTTCTTTGTCAGTATCAAGAAATGACAGTAATTGTAATTTCCATGTGTGGAACAATCTGTTATGGGAAAAATGTTAATACTCTTAAGAGTCTAAATCCTTTACAGGGTGTGGCATATCCTATAATCTGTCTGTTGGGTTTGAATGCTGTCTTTCAGATTCTGCCATATTTATAATTCTATTCACAGCTCCAGACACCCCTGTTTTGAATGTGTCTCCTGGAATTGAAATTTGGAGCCATTTATTGACGAGGCAGAGGAGGGTGAGAGGTAATCATTCCTGACATGTGATCGATAGGGTAATCCTCCATCCTATCAGAGATGCCCTAAAAATGGAGGGTGGCAAGGGTGATTTTTCTCAGCTTCAGTTCAATACAGCTATTACAGATATGGAGGCACTAAATTAGAGATGAATGTGTGCTCCGGGGTGTACATCATGTTTGGTTCCTTGTGGTGTAAGCACTACGGAGCAGATAGAGAAGCAGCCGCACATCACTCGCTGACACAGTGTTGGCAAGATAAGTTGATGACTATGTGGTGGTCAGGGATGGGGGGCAATCATATCTGAAAATAGTGGGCAAATGGAGAGGGGGACTAGAAATCAGTATTTACAGCAGAGTTTGCCCCCAAAGTATAACTCTGACAAAGAGTCTCAAAATTGTCCATTTATTGTTTCTGTCAGCCTTTTTAGGTCTGCTGAAAGGAAGCCTGCTGATCCTGACAAGATCAAAATGACCCTTGAAACCATTTGATAATGGGCTGAACTCACAGTACTTCATCCTCTCTACACGGTGCCTTTCTGTCAGAATGTAAGCGGCACGAAGATAAAGTGGCTCTGCACAAAATCTACCCAGAAGCAGAAGTGTGTGGTTTCCCATGTTTGAACTTCTTGGGTGAGAAATTCCCCATGTCCTGCACATTTCACAGAACACTGTTTTCTTTATCTTAATCCTCACTACCACTATCACCAAGGAAAACCTCGAACCTTTTCCCTCAGCATGGAACATTTCACCAGAATAAGGGAATGGAAGGTTTCTTCCAAAGCTGATGCAGTGAGCACACGGTGGATTTTGCAGAGGAACTGGGCCGGGCAGGTGCTGGAGGCCTCCTACATACAGGGTAGGGGAAAGAGCTGTTCTTCTGCTGTGGGGTCTGGACAAAGCTGAACCACCTTGAGGCCCAACCCAGTCTGGAGTTGGGATCAAAAGAGCCACAACTGGATACTGACCCCCCCACCCCAAAATAACTGAAAGATATTTAAATCCCCAGAAAACACTGAAAAGAGATTATATTCATTTCACACAGGAAAACTTCCACAAATCTTTCCCAGCTACATATTCTGTAGTGCCCAGTGCAAAATGAAAATGTTCTATTTTATTCATTAGTATTTATCAATTATTGATACATATTGCTTGTTAACAGTGTTGGAAGCTGTTCATTATCCACAAAATGCAAATGTCACTGACCTCTAGGAATTTTTATTCTAAAATAGACAATGATGATGAGAAAGAGTAACTCCTGAGCCCCCACTGTGTGCTAGAAAATATGCTGAATCTCTTATATACATTAGCTTCTTTAGTCCTCACAACAATGTGAGGTACATATTACTAATACTTCCACATGAAGATGAGGGACTGCAGCTTAGGAACGTTGTCACCTTGCCTTTGTTCACAAGCCCACCATCTGACTCTCGAGCTGGCCCGCTTGATGCTTTCCAATAAGCTATGCAAACGAATGAGAACAATTAGCTCTCTCCCCATACTGCCTCTCTGTTGGGCGTAAAGTACTTAGTACTTGCTGAATAAATGAGTGTGTGAGTTAGCAGGTAAAGGAAAGAGAGGAGAATGAAAAAAATGGAAAAGAACTGGCCAAGTGTGGTCAGTGAAAGAACTGAACTGTTTGTGAATTCCAGTCCTGCCTTCATCCCACAGTTTGCAGAGGTTTGAGTAGCAAATGCTAATATCCACTTGCCTTTGCAGGAAAATCTGGGTCCAGTTGATTTTTATACATAGTACCAACTAGTTGTTCAACAAATGTTCTTTAAGATGAATTAATTCAAAAGGAATGGAATTAAATTAAATCAGAACATTTTTGTAAGAATCTGGTTTTAAGCTGAAGAAGCTTTGATGTAGATTAAACACACTCCATCACTCTTTATAAGTGTACAAAGGAACTGTGGACAAAGCCTGAGCAGCCACACATACCTGAGCCTCAGTCTCAGAGGGACAGAGGAGGTTCCAGGCTTCCCCATACCCGGCCTGCAGAATGCTCATTTGCTAATGTGATAAAGGAATTAAATAAAGTCCTTAAATGTGGCCACACTTCCATGAATGGATAGTAAATAATGTTGCTTTAAGCTATGGTAAATGCTTCGTGGGGATTCTACCTCATCTTTATAGATGCCTTGTCATAATTTCTAGAATTATAGAAGCCATCCCATGACTCCATAGATCGAAAAGAAACAATATATGAAGGTTTTCTTCCCTCTCAGCTTGCAGGGCATAAAGTGATTTTTCACTGCTCTGAATCAGAACAGATAAATTTAAATACATTTGCTTGCACAAAGTTCTGAGTTGGGCTTAGAAGAGAAGGTCACTGGTCTGGCAGATCTCAGGTCCTGAAGAAAAATAGAGTCTGGGAAAGATGTCCCACACATGGAGACTCAGATGTCCCTTGCAGCCCAGCAGGTGCTGCCTCTTCTCTTGCCCTGAACTGCCAAAGGAGAAGGGGAGGCCATGTTAGTCTCACCACCTGGTGATGGGAAACATCTCCTGTCTCCCGCTTTCCCTTCTCCAGACCCTGTCCTCTGCCCCCCATCCCTCCCATTATTCCCAGGAAGAATTTACAAAGCTAGAACCCACCCAGGCTCTAACACAAGCCTGTGAGATGGGGAGGTGGGTATCACTTGTTTTGATCACTCCTACACCCCCACCCCCACCCCAACACAGACACACTGTGCAGATACAGAGAGCAAAGCACAGCCCAGTGAAGTGGCTCTTGTGGTTCTACTCAGGCAACAGCAAAGCCAAGGCTCTCATCGCAGATATTTAAGCCTCCATTTCAGTAAGCTTTTTGTTTTTCCAATCTGACCCTCAGACTCAAGTTCCAAAATCTCACACAAGTAAACTCAGTAAAAATAACAGGAACCTGTATCATCACTGTCCACTCCATTAGTGAGAGTTTACGATGTGTGAGGAGAAATAACATGCTGGGAGTCACACCAGTAATACAAGGTCACACGAGTAGTGTGTGGTGAAGGGACTCAAGACAAGCTCTGTCTGACCCCAAGACTATGAGGGTAACCACTCCGTTACATGGCCTGTCTACAGAGACGTTAACCCCTTGACAAGATCGCCACTGAAGCATTGTGTATGAAACTCTGATCATTTACAAAGAAAATCACTTACAAATAAATCACTTACAAAGAAAAGAGAAACTGATCAGCTGCTTGATCCATCCTGTGGGTACTGTTCACCTCCCAACTTCCATGAGGGGAGATCCAGGGACTTGTTGCTGCTTCCCTCCATAAACCAGGTGAATACACACACACACACACACACACACACACACACACACACACACACACACACACACANATCCCTAAGGCTGTTTCATAACTTTTTTTTTAAGATTTTATTTATTTGTCAGAGAGAGAGCGAGAGAGCACAAGCAGGCAGAGTGGCAGGCAGAGAGAGAGGGAGAAGCAGGCTCCCTGCTGAACAAGAAGCCCGATGTGGGACTCAATCCCAGGACCCTGAGATCATGACCTGAGCCAAAAGCAGATGCTTAACCAACTGAGCCACCCAGGCATCCCAATGTTTCATAACTTCTTTACTTCAACCTCTACTGAGTCCAAAGGATGCTAAATTTTTGGTAGCAGTGTCCCACCTCTATAACGGGACCCCCATGAGTTTTGTAGTTGGCTCAGCCTCACTAGAGATTCAGAGAGCCTCCCCACAAAACCAGCACATTAGTTGCAGACCCTCTCCTTCACATTCACTTCCCACTTTACAATCTCCCTCTTTCCTTTCATCTACTTCTCCTACTCCACTATGACACCACCTCCTCTTTGTGAGTTGGCAGTCATTATCTTTCCTACCAGTTCTGCTCCCAGGAAGCAGGGAGCTTCCAATGATGAGGAGGAATGTAGGGATAGTGGGTAGAAAAGACACCACTTATACTGGCTGGGCTCTGAGTGGATTATTTTATTTTATTTATTTATTTTTTATTAACATATAATGTATTATTTGTTTCAGGGTTACAGGTCTGTGGGTGGATTATTTTAAAGAAAAAATTTGACATCTTGCCTCGCAAAGGATTACTTCCTGGTAGACTAGCTTGTATACCTCATTATCTCTATCCTTGGAGTTGCATTACAAACATTTCCCTCCATTGTGTTATCCATGAGAAGTATCAGGCTCCAGAGAAGGAGAGAGAAGAAAATATAATCCTATCCAGGCATACTATGTATATTAAACTAACTGAAGTGGACATTTATTATTTTGTGGCAACCCAACACCATTTTTTTCCTTTAGTTACAGCACCCTGATTTTCTTTTATAGCTTAGGAAAGACATCAAGGGCTCCTGACATCACTTGAATCATGTCATGCCTGAAGCCATATCTACCCAGGGAATATTCAGTTGTAAGAACAATAAACTCCTTTTCAGTTTCATCTGGCTTGAGTTTGGAAAAAGAACCACCAATGAAATGTTTCTTCCTTGAAATTGTAACTCTGGCCAGATCTTTCAGGCCAAGACTCTGTGGACATTTGCAGGTCATCAACTGTGACATAAATAGCCTTGGGCAGCAAACGAAGCTTGGCTTTTCTGGTGGTTGCTACTGTGGGACAAACAGTGCCTAATTGGGAGAGGACTGTCCTTGAGCCAGAGGGTGGGCTCTGCTCCTGTTAGAACTCTCCTGCTGTAGCCATGAGCATCCACAGAAGGGATACTTGCCACTTGGACTAAGAGCACATTCTTATCTCCCCAAGGTGGGACCCCCGGCACCTGCATGCAGCTACCAAAAGGCAAGCCTAAAAAAAGAAGGAACACAATGAAAAGACTGCAGTACTGGCTTTACAGCACTCTCAGAATACACCTCATTGTTGTGAGCAACAGAGGGGTGCCTGGAGTACTTGTCAGAACCAAACCTCCTAATTTAAGGCAGAAGGCCACTGTGCTTGCACATTCTCTTTCTCTCCCCTGCTCTCTCTCTGTCAAGCCTCTCTGCTTCTGAAAAGACCAGATCCACCTCTAAGGGGATAGTCCCCAGGGTAAATGGCCAGGTATCTGGGTATTTCTTTATTTAGCTGCCATCCAAGCTTTCTTTTCCTTTATCTCAAGGCCTGGTTACCAGGAGTAACCAATGCAAATACAAGCCACTGAAGCAAGCCCCAGGAGGCCTATTGCTTAGCAGGCTCAGCTAGAATCCAAACTGAACTTGGAGACATGATCCAACTTGTTCTGCAGATAATTAAGTGCTCCTGAACTCTTCTTTAAAGAAAAAAACAAATCCAACAGCATCCCAAAGAAAAATCATGGAAAGGATAGGAGGCTTTATAAAACTGTCTGGATGTTTTTTTTTTTTTCCATAGGGGGTGAATAGAAAATCTGTTTATTTGTCCAAACAGCCTATTTTGTATGTTTGACCTGGTGAACAGAAGAGGTTAGTGTTATTGGGGGGAGGGGGGAGCAGATGGGAAGTTAAAGAAAAAAAAAGATTTTTTTAAATAGCAGTGGAAGCCTTCAGAATATTTTTTTTTTCGGTCTAAGTTTAGGAGGATTACAGATGGCATGGAACCAGATTATAATAAAAACAGGAAAAAAAAAAAAAACAAGGACAGCAGGGGGAGATTATAATACCTAAATACTCTGGATTGAATTTGCTGTCACCCCATCCCTCTTTTGCTTGGTCAGCCTCTTCCCCTCCTTCAGATGTCAGGTAAGTAAGCCATCTTCTCTAAGGGAAGCCTTCCTGACCTTCCAGAAAAGACAAACTCTCTTGATTACTCCCACATCCCTCCTCAGAGTAATTTTTCTTAGTTCCTATCACATTACAATTTAACATGTATTTGTGCAATTATTTAATTAATGTCTTTATTTCTCTGACCAAATATGATCTCTCTGAGAGCAGCAAATGTGTCTATTCCTACTGGCTTACTGAGCCTAACATAGCAACTGGCATACAGTAGGTATTTAATAAATGTTTGCTGGTTCAGTGAATGTTTTGATTGAATAATTATTCAATGAGTGAATAATTATAAAATAAATAGGTGGATAACATTGTCCTTCATTCCTGAACACTTTCTGGCCAGTCATGGTAATATGTCCTTAGGGAAAATATTAGTCATCTGGGAGTCTTACTTATAAACTATCACTTGGGATGCCTGGGTGGCTCAGTGGGTTAAGCCTCTGCCTTCGGCTCAGGTCATGATCCCAGGTTCCTGGGATAGAGTCCTGCATCGGGCTCCTTGCTCAGCAGGGAGCCTGCTTCTCTCTCTGCCTCTACCTGCCACTCTGCCTGCTTGTGCTCTCTCTCTCTCTCTCTCTCTCTCTCTCTCTCTCTGACAAATAAATAAATAAAATCTTTTAAAAAAATAAATAAATAAATAAATAAACTATCACTTGTTCCCACTGTGATCTGGGCAAGTGACTTGGCCTATGTCATGACTTATCCAAGGTGATCAAATGATAGTAAAAAGTTCTTTATTGAATTTGAGCGTCAATGAGGTTAATAATTGCAGTGTATCTAAACAGATCAAATATGCTTAAATCCATGAGATCTAATGATTTTTTAAAAGAAAGAGAAACTCTAATAGGTTATCATTGGAGGATACTGGTGAGTTAATTCATTATTTTGAAAACTGGCAAATAAAGGGAAAGATTCAAATATTTATCTTGCCATTCCTATGTGATCTGTAGCACTGATAAATCGCAGATGAGAGGAAGTTTGGTTTAATAGAACTATTCCAGAAAATATACATTATAAAATAGTTAAATATAATCATTTTGAAACTCTTGCTTAATTAGTTGCAGCAAATTATTTTTTCCAAAGAGCCATAATAATAATTAGATCCCAGAGCCATGACATCAGATAGATAGATGTCTGTTTCTCCACTCCTTGAAATTGGAGGACCTTTTTCTCTCACCCGTTCTTAGAGAATGGGAATGAGTTCACCATTTTTTGCCAGTATCCCCTGCCCAAACTGAAGGAAACCTGAAATTCAGAAATGGGTACAAGGCACAGACAGAGCTCCAGGAGATGCTCTCTAGCTCAGGCATGAGGAGTAGGAAAGGGATCCCTAAGGGATAGAGAAGAGGGGTGGAATCTCCAATTATCTTCTCCTTTTTTTTTTTTTCCCCTTCCACTCTCTTTCCTCCCATCCTCTTGTATACAGTCTGTGGTGATATCCAGGCACCTAAAAATCTGAAGAAGGGGATGTTTCTTGTCTGACCAAAAGAGCTGTGGTCTCCACAACCGTATGGGGTAAACCTCGGTTACTGGGGTGTGTCTATCTGTCTGTAACTTTTCCCTCTCTTTTTATGCTACATGGCCCTGGACAAGGATGCATGCACAGGAAATAAGCAGCAGAGTGGGGTAAGTAAAGCCCCAGTTTTCTGAGTGGAAGATGGAAAAGAAGAGCCATGGAGAACTAAAAATATTAGGAGACTGTAGAGAAAAGGAGGTTGGGAAAATGAACTCATGAAGTTATTTATGAATTCTGGATTTACCCCAAGTAGCTCATGCATAGATCTGACCCTAAATAGCATACCTCAGTTAACCACCTAGGTCCCAGCTGGACTGCTGGGGCTGCTATTCAATGATCTAAATAGCAATATAAAATCTTTACAAATGGACTTGGCACTGAAACCACAATCTCCAGAAAGATGGTTGGAACAAGTGATCTGAACCTAAACAGTTTAAATGCCTCCGAGAACAAAACTTCTTAACCTTCTTGATAGGATTAAAATAAGACCCAAAGTCTCAGAACATTAGATTCAAAATGTCCAGTATACAATATAATATTACCGAGCATATGAAGAACCAGAAAAACCTCATCAGTTTCCTAAAATAGAACAACATAAATATGGCCAGTTGACTTTGACAAAGCTGCACAGGCAATTCAATGGAAAAAGGGTAGTCTTTTCGACAAATGGTGTTGGAAGAATTGGATATTCATATGCGAAATGGGTGGGTGGATGGATGTATGGATACATAGATAGATAGATAGATAGATAGATAGATAGATAGATAGAAAGTTAGTTCCCAATCTAAACCTCACACATTGTTCAAAATTTAAGTAAAATAGATCTTAGATCTAAATTCAAAGTATAAAACATTTTTTAAAAGCAGAGGAGAACATATATCTGAGCTGGATTTATGCAAAGAGTTTGTAGGCGTGACAACAAAAGCACACTATAAAAAGAACTCACAAAACTCAATGGTAAGAAAATAACCTGTTTAAAAATAAACAAAAGACTTAAACAGATACCTCATCAAAGAGGATATACCAAAGACAAACGTATGAAAAGATGTTCAATACCATTAGCCATTAGCTAAATGCAAATTTAAAACATAGTGAGATACTAGTAGATATGTAACAGAATGAATAAACTAAAAACTTGATAATTTTGGTATTAGTAATCATGTAAAGCAACTAGAACTCTAATACATTGCTGGTGGGAATGCAAGATGGCACAGCCACTCTAGAAAACAATTTGGCAGTTTCTTATAAAATTGTATATTCAATTACCATGTGACCGACTATTACACTCCTACATATTTACCCTAGAAAAATGAAAATGTTCATTCAGACAGTTGTATATAAATGTGTACACTGGCTCTATTTATAATTGCCAAAAGCTGGAAACAACTCAAATCTCCTTCAGCAGGCAAATGTGTAAACAAACTGTGGTACATCCATACAATGAAATACTACTTAGCAATAGAAAGAATGAACTATTGATACTCACAGCACCTTGAATGAATCTCAAAAGCATTGTAATAAATGAAAACATTCAGTTTCAAAGTATTACACACGGTATAAATCCATTTATGTGGCACTCTTAAAAAGTCAAAACTATAGTAACAGAGAAAAAATCAGAGACTGAAATGAGTTGGGGATGGAGGAGATACAACTATGAAGGATAGCAAGAGGGAAATTTGGGAGTGATGGAATTGTCTGGTATTTTGATTGGGGTGGTAGTTACAAAAATCTACACATATGGTAAAATTCATAGATCTATGTACCAAAAGTGATAATTTACTGTATGTTAATTTAAAAGATTTAAAAAAAAAAAAACCAACCCTCCAGACCATTCCCTTTCTCACTAGCAGACCCCTAAGTTAGTATCTTAGAAACACTTAATGTTTCTTAAGCGGTTACTATAAACAAAACAGCATATTACTATCCTAAATTATACTCCAGTGTATTCTAATGTTCTTTTCTGTACTTTATTTATGAACATATGATTTGTTTAAATTTGTCTTACCAAGGAGAACCACAAATTTAGAGAGATGTTCCCTCCCTCCTCAATGCTCACAAAATAAATGCCAGTCCACTCACACTTGCTCTTCAGCGATACCATCCTCATAATAATGAAAACACGATGAAAGGAAGCCTTAAAACCACAAGGAAATGCCCTGTTTGAGAACAGCAAAATGTCTCAGCTTATTATCGTTTTTCCACT
This sequence comes from Ailurus styani, assembly GCA_002007465.1. Taxonomy (NCBI): domain Eukaryota; kingdom Metazoa; phylum Chordata; class Mammalia; order Carnivora; family Ailuridae; genus Ailurus; species Ailurus styani. The sequence continues at coordinate 537,427 of LNAC01000265.1, forward strand.
AGCTGAAACAGATTCTGCCCAGAATGCAATAAGATAGCAACTGGAAGCAGAAATTTACACCAAAGGCTAGTAATATACTACAGTTCTTTTAGAGCAAGAGACCACTGGGCCTTAGCACTAGGGGAAAAACTCTTGAGAATTTGTCTAAAGAAACAATGTTTGGGGACTCTTTGGAAATTTTAAATGGCAAGTACAACTGTGGCAGTTTGAATGTGTATTCCCAAATTCTTTGATACTGCTCCCTTCAAGAGGTAGATTCTAATTCTCCTTCCTTTGAATGTGGGCTGGATTTAGTGACTCACTTCCAACAAATAAAGAGAAAGTGACAGTTGTGTGACTTTGGAGAGAGTTATAAAAGCCACTGTGATTTCCTGTTTGTTCTCTTTCTCCTCCTTCTCACTCTCTCTGGATCACTTGCTCTGGGGGGAAGCCAGCTGCCACGTGGAGAGGCTCACACAGAAAGGCCTTGGCCCCCAGACAAGCACCCAAGTGGCTATGCCATCTTGAAAGTGAATCTTCCAGTCCTGGTCAAGCCTTCAGATCACTGCACCCCTACTGCACTAACTACCATCTTATGAGAAACTCTGAGCCAGAATGACCTAGCCAAGCTACTCATGAATTCCTAACCCTCAGAAACTGGGAGATAATAAACGGTGGTTATTTTAAGCCACTGTGTTTGGGGACAACTTGTTATGCAGCAACAAATAACACAGCAACTATGCTAATGTTAAACTGCTCTTTCAGTTCGAAAGAAGAGAAGAAGGGAAGTAGGAATTGACATCAGGATTCAGCTCAATATTTTTATGGAGCAAAATAACGCTCAAGTTATCTGGACTTCTTGTTCAAAGATAAAGGGAATTTCCTAGAAATGAATTTTTAAATGATTACTCTTCCCACACAGGCAGCCTCGGGCTGATGCCCTTCGTAGCAGTTGGGGAAGCTATACTGATTATCACACCACCCACCAGGGATTCCCAAACTGCTACTGCAATAAAATCCTTTTAAATAGGATATGTTATATAAGTTGCCTAAGAATAAAGCCTAGCAAAGGGATATGTATAACATAGTCACTCAATAAATGTATTTTGGTGTTAGAAATGGGTTTCTATTTTTATTCTTTTAATTAGCAGACACTCAACTCATACCCAAGTCAAAAAGACCAAACCCAAACAAAAACCCAGAACCAAGGTTAAAATCATGCCCCTATTTCTCTGCACTCATACATAGGAACTTTTCAAATACAAACCAAATATGGGACTTTAACATATGCCATGAGACTGTTGCATGAGAAGTTACTCTAAAAGAAAAGTAAGTGGTGGATGTTTGTAACTTCTAACACTGTAACTTCTAACACGGAAGACAGAAAATCTGCCCAGCAACTCACAAGTCAGTGAACACTTGACAGAAAAACAAATATGCTTTAGCAGCATTGTTTGTTGCATTCTTTAAAAGGAAAATTGAAAACATAGGATCACAAGGGTCAGATGGTTATTATTGGAAGCCGGCTCTTATAAAATGTAATACATACCATTTCCCCCGTCTAAATTGCATTGCTTTGTCCAAGTCACCCAGTGCAGCCCAGGATAAGGTGTTTTTCTGATGTAGATAACCACCCAGGTTTCCAAAGGCACATCCATTTAAAAGTGGGGGCCTGAAGAACACAAAATAGTGAGATAAAAAATGATATTTTCTGTAGCCCCAGCATCACAGAAAATAGTTCCACCAAAAAAAAAAAAAGGTTTACAAAAAAAAAGAAAACCTTATTATTAAGCACATACAGTACTATTCAGCAAAATCTGCTGCTGATGGCAATGCCCCAGACTAGGCCTTTTATAGAGCCTCACTCTATGTTGGGTTTTAAGAAACTCTAAACGTTTTACAGATCAAGGTATTCTTACAGCTTTTTTGTGATGGACCTATATGTGACTACGAGGAAAGAAACACAACTTAACTTTGGAAATCAGCTGCATTGTCAGAGCTGTAACTGACTCAATGACTAGGCAATGTGGTGGCAGGACACCTCAGGCAGTGTCCACTCTGTGTTAGATAACATTGTGAGTGCTGCCTATTCAGCCTTCGTGACCTACAAGATCCCCATAAGGCTCACAGTATATAGATGAGAAGACAGAAGCTCTGAGGGGGGATGAGTAATTTATTTGTCCAGTACCCAAGAGCTGGGAAATAAGAACCCAGAGCCATGTAACCCCAAAGCCTAAATCTTCCCTATGCACCCTCCATCCCTTACCTGAAAGTGCCAAAAGAAGCATTCACGCTTTGTGCACTACTATTGTCGACATGGTCCCAAAGAGACCCCTGATGAAATGTTACAGAGGAGGACATTCAAGGAAGATTATTTTATTTTACACCTTTGTTTCTGGCTCATTCACCAGATTCCTGAGTGACATACTTAAGATGCAATTGACACCTCCACAGTGTGACTGATGATTACTTGCCATTCCCTAGCTCAGGACTCTTAACTCACCCAGGCGAATAGGCTGTAATAAAGTGACACAATGAAGCTTGAGTTCAGCATGAGCTTCAAAGATATAACCCACAATGGTGCACAGGATTGGAAACCTTCCCCTCTACCACCAGTCTATCTACAGTGTTATTTTTAATCCCTTCACATGGCAGCGTGAAAGAAACACCTAATGGAAATAACTTTAGGTAGCAGTAGGTGAGAGATAAAACTGCTGTGTTAGAGGAGAGAATACCAGCCCTAGAAACAAGACTTTTTAATTGGTTCATCTCCTGATACCCCAGGCCAATATTTTGAGCAAGCAGGGAAGGCAAGGCACCACCTACGTAGGTTATTCCCTCCAACTTCCCACCCTATGATGGAAAACTCCAAACAAGCAAAGACACCACAGAAACAGCTCATGTCTTTATTTAGAAAATTCCATTCTACAAGTAGAAGAAACTTCCTAATCAAGACAGCCAGTGGCTTGGTAGAGATGAAGCTGTCAAATGGAAAGAGAAATCACACAATTAAGAGAGACTCAGGTCTCAGTTCCTCAGGCTCCCATTCCTGTAGTGGGAACGAGGGGTTCTCCCCCCAACATACCTACTTCATCAAATCTACAAAGCAGAGCAATCTCAACTCAGCCCAGGGGCTTGTGAATGCCACGTAAAGGTGATGGGGGACTCAAGAACCTACCAGCATTTTCTGACAGTGTAATGATGTAAACTTTGTTTCCAACCCAAATTTCTTATCTTGCTCTCCTGGGAATAGCAAGGTTACCAGAAGAATGCCAGGAGGTGCGACCACTACAAAAAAAGCAGAAAACAAATAATACCTGGTGCTCCATTTATTTGAAGTCCCAGCCATATTACATTATAGTAAATGGACTTTGTGAGTTTCCATCTGGCAAGGCCAAATTGGAACTAAGAATGAGTTGCAATGAAGAATCTATGCAGCTATTTCTAGGGACAAAAGCAGGCCAACAGCAGCAGAGGCCACGTTAAGACAAATGGTCCACTCTTGAATGGCGTACCATAATGCCACACCAATTAGATGGATTAGAGGTTACAGTTCGCCATACATAGCCATAGGATATCCACTGATAATCACACATTTTGTTCTACCGAGAGGTAACAGCAGCCCACAAATGAGATGAACTTCCTCCATATACACATTACACGAAATCAATACTTAATTACAGCAATGCCTGCATGTGTGGCTGGCAGTCAGTTCTGGTGAGGATGTGGGGACCAAGCTACTTGGCTAGAGCAGCAGGTTAACAAGCTGAAAGGGATCAGAGGCATGGCGGCAGGGCAGTACCCATCCCACTGACCGAGCCTGAGGTTTACATCGAAATGATTCGCTGTGTGGACACTAGGCTTGGTTTGGAGAACAGAACTGAGACATAAATAAATATGCCATTAGAGAAAGAGAGGTGCTGCCTGTGATGACAGTTGCTAGGATGCTACTGTGGATCAGGACCTCCAGATACTGTGGACAGTATCTGAAGATGTTGTGCCTCTACAGAGAAGCTATGTGGCCAAAGCCAAGAACGAGGGTAGAGAATCAAGTGACATGGGATATGGATTCCAGCTCTCGTGCCCATAGTTCAAGCTATGTATCCATAAAAATGCAACATTATTCATTTTCCAAGCCGGAGGACCACTGTGAGGTTGGAGTGAAATCAGATAGACAGAAAGTACTTTGTAGACTGTGAGCCTCCAGGCCATTGTAAGAGATTATTTTTTATTTTAGGAAGTGATAAGACCTAGGTATGCAATATCATGAAGGATCAAGAAGAAGCAATAGCTTCATTTATAAAGTTCCCGGTGCAAAGCTGGTGAGGCCACACCAAAATCTACACATGCACACAAAGAAGAGAGGTTAACAAACCTGGAGGAGACATTCCAACTAGAACAGAGGATACACAAATGGAAATCTAGAAAATTATTCCATAACATCTATGCCACACTCATGTAATTCCACACAGTAGAGAGCATTCTACTTGAAAGCTATATCTTCATCCAAGAATTCTTTTATTGTCCTTTCTTTTTTAATTTGGTTTCTTTTGTATAGCCACCTTTTCTTAGAATGCATTATTTTCCTATACCTCATTCAAAGGCCTACTGACTTGTTTATTTGTTTGTTCATTTATTTTTTATATAGCAAAATATCTAATATTTCCTTGAATAAAATGAATTTTGAGGCCATAGCACTGGGAATTGTTTTCAGAAAGTAACATTTAAAGATATAATAGGGAGAGAGAGAAGAGAGCTTTAAGCAGCTCCTTTACAAAATAGCTTAAGAGTTTTATCTTAAAAGAAGTGGGTTGTTTGTGGGGGAGAACTCAGCTCTGTAGTTGGCCAGTCCTCACTGCTTCACAGATATGTGACTCTGGATTGGTGAGCAAACTTCCTAGGGTCTCACTCAGTTGCTTCATCTGTTAAATGGCAAGTGTAGGTATGAGGAATTCAAAGATTTGTTGTGGGTGGCCCAAATTCTTATAAGTGATTCCAGAGTTTTCTTCATCATCTCTTCAGTGATGCTTACCTTAGTATGAAGTCTTCCTTCACATTAACCAAGTAAACCTATCTCTTGACTGGGTGACATCTGTCCCCTTGACTGGTATCATTCACCCCTCACCAAAAGCACAGAAATTCATTTCCTAACTGAGAAATTGGCCAAGCATGCAAACAATGACTCTTCATTCAATTCACAAGAGTAAGCTCATGTGAAAGCAAGACACAGTCATCAGACACAAGTGCTCAGGTTTATGAAAATCAGAATTTTCCATGGGTGGGTTGAGATGAAATGTACCCTAAGTATCCAAGTTTTACTGGACTCCTCCTTATGCATTTGCTAAATAGGATACATTTGACAGTGGATACGTTCCTGATTTAAACCAAATTCTGCTCCTGAAATTTGGGGCATTTTAGAAGGTGAGGACATTAGAGCACTATGCCAAATTACAGAGCCACCACATTGCATGCAGATTTGAATTACAGGAAGTCAAAATAAGATGTAAAATATGTTGAGCCTCTTTTTATGTGCAAAATTTGTAATACTATAACTCCAACCACCCAAATTAAAAGTTTATAGACAATCACATAATTTAATCTCAAAGATGAAGGAGGCAAGTGAGCTGTAAATTGAGTTTTTCCTGGGGCTACATAGGGACACTCATTTAGCTGATAAACAAAACTCCCTCCTATCTTTTGTTGATATTAGTATTGCAGTAGGTGAATTGTGAATTATACAAGAACCCCAGAACATATTCTTCAAATATGATCCCTCTGTGTATGTTTTTCATTTATAATTTAAGAACCCCAAATCCAGACAGATGCCTGAAGCCTAAGGACTACTGGGAACCAGAACGTGGAACAAATTGTTCTAAAAAAAGAGGAAATTGAAGACTTTGTTTTATAAGGTATGGGTTAAGTCTTGTATCTGGTATTAAATTTCATGACAATCATTTCAGCCATCTAATCTGTCAGGGACACACATTCATGAAGTGACATGTATCTCAAATACACTGTTGGTTCTTTATGTTTCTCTTTAGGCTCTTGCAGTCACTCACAGAGGATTCTCAAACTCATAGGATCATTTGTAAACCCCTTTCCAGCTTTAGAAATTGCTTTCACGTACATTAATGCACATTATTCTTACTGTCCATAATAACTTTGTGAGATAGGCAAGACAGGGATACTAGGTCACAAAGAACATGAGAGTTGCAAAAAGTCACAAAACCTAAGCAGTGTGAGATCCTGGTCTTCAGACTCCAAATCAGGAGCTCATTACATTACAACAATCTGTGCTACGGTTTGGAACTGGTCTAAGAGGAGACTATCAGCTCACCACTCAGGGCTAGGAATCTCTCTCCAAGGACTAATAACCTACTCACCCTCACTGTTTTTGCTCACTGTTTTTGGCTGCCCAGCATCTGTCCTTCAGAGGCCCTACTTTCCCCATTGGATACAGTCTCTTGGAACAGTTAAAAGAAGTGCCTGCTCTCTCCTTCCATCGGTGAGCATCTGAGCAAATGAATCAATTGGATGCTTGCTCCCTTCCAGGAATCTCAATTTCAATGAAAAAAAGAAAAAAGTGAAAATGGTTCGGGCTCATTCACTGAGTCCTAGCACTCTGATGCTTCAAAATAATTCTTGCCGACTAGAATGGCTCGGTTCATGTCCATTTCCAAGCCTGCTTCTTTAGCCTGACACTGATTCTGTAAGTAATGCCATCCCTTCCAACAAATTTCCACTTGGTTAAATTAGCCAAAGTCTATTTTGGTTACTTGCAACCCAAGAAACATAGCTTGGAACCCAACTAAGACTGTATCTTTCTGTGTACACTGGTACCCAAAGAAGAGAGCTGAGGGCATGCACGTGTGTGTGTGTGTGTAAATATATACATGCTCTTACTCTCAAAAGTTAAGACTACATGTCCAAGAGAAAATGATTTTCAATTTTTATTTCTGTGAATGATATATTGTACAATCATTGAAAATAATACACTGAATTTTATACGAGCTAAATGGGGATTTAAGAGTGCTTGTGTTAAAAAGAAAAAGAAGATTGGCTTAGTCTGATGTCTATTTAGTATTTAACAGATTGTATCATTGTTTTGCTTCTTCTCTTACAGGTTTTTTCACAACCAAAAATCAAACCAATTACATTTGTGTGATAATTGGATTATTTGATTTTTTCTGAAGATGAGCTATTATTCCAAACTATTATCAAGCTCCTGGTAATACATCAAGTCTGCCCTTTTTTAATGTGTGTTGAACAACAACAAAAATGGATAAAAATATTTCCCCTGGCTTTGCAAAGGTTGAAGTAGTTACCTAGACGTTATGGAAGAAAAAACCCAAGATTTCTGTCCAACTTAAGTTGACTTTTATCACATTTCCCCACTCTATAGCTTACTCTCTTCATGACATGCTTTTCCCCTTGATCCCAGTAATTCCAAAGCAATTACATTTCCAAGAAAAGAAATGCAATAAGCAAAGTAAGTTCATAAAGTGGGGCTCTGAATGCATTTCTGCCATCTTTGGTTTGATATCTGATCCTAGATGACGTATCCTGAACAGCAGGAGATCATTTGTAATCTTTATTATGATGACAGCAACAAATAACTGAAAATACCCTCCTATGACTGAATATGCTTGTTGAATTCTTTTTAATTTTTCAAAAAATAATTTGTTGGGCATCAACATATGCACAAGCAGGAGCACCACCATATGCACAACATATGCACAGCATATCCCTCTCAAGTTTATGACCATGTGCCCTGAAGTGTTTAGGCTAGAAATGGGCTGAAGTATTTAGTTCCCACGGAGGTAACGTAACCATATTGATAAGTTGTGTCTCCAAATTTATTGTTAAGGTTTTGCCTGAACTTGAATGGACTTCTGTGTTCTTGTTGACACTGAACATTTCTGGAAATATAATAAATGAATTGAGATTAGGAAAGGAAGGAAGGAGGAAGTGAGGAAGGGAGGGAGGGACAAAGGAAGGAAAGGAAAGGAAAAAGGAAAAGGGAAAGGAAAGGAGAGGAGAGGAAAGGAAAGGAATAGGGGAGGGAGGGAGGGAGGGAGGGAAGAAATATCTTCTTCTCTTTCAACTTATGACATATGAGCTAGTCAGCTATCTGCATACCAAACATCAGGGGGAAAACGCCAATCCCAAACAGACCTCCATATTCCTCAGATCCTGCCATATTCTCTTCCCTGATTTACAACAATCTTTTTTTTTTCAGGACGTGCAAATGCATGTTAATATTATCCCACAAAGAGCACTCATTAGGAAAGCAAATATCAGGCACTGCACAGGGTAGACTTTTATCACACAGCCCAGTGGAGATAGATTTTAAGCTTTGGTTTTGGGGAATTATCTATGCTTCTCTTTCCTCTCATTAATGCAGACATTAAAAAATTAACTATATCTATAAAATGCACTTTTGCAAAAGAGGCATGCAGACTTAATTAAGAATTTCACTGTGAATGTTACTGTAAAATAATTACAATTGTGTCTAATGTGAAAGGTTTTAATTTTTCCCCTTAGTTTATTCATTATTTAGGTAAAATTATGATAATCAGGTATCATATGCCAGCTTACACAAATGAATGGGATGAATGTAGGGCTTTAAAAATTATCATAAATGCCAGCTTTTCGTTCTACCAAATTTAGGAAAACGGTAGGTCATACATATTAATGAGGCTTTATCACCATTTAAATTTGCCAACTAACTATAGACTATTATTCTGAAAATACAGTTCTACATTCAAGCTACCTTTGATATTGCCTTCAAGTTCACCAACAGAGTGTATCTTTATAGTTTACAAATGTTGTACTCCCTGGTCTAAGCCCAAAGAATCTGCTGGCACCACTGCCTTTGGGAAGGCTCCCCACCCTCCCTGGTCCTAGATTTGGGAACCCACATGTGCCCTCTCATAGTGAGGTGTCCTTTCTCTTCCAAAAGCTCATTATACAGTAGGGAAAGTCTGTTTCTGATGGCGACTGTTAATTCAGAATGTAATGGCCATGTCGCCTCCCTGCTCTATCCTCTATCCTAGTGCCCAGCAAAAATATTTGTTAGAAGGAGTTACTGAGGGCGCCTGGGTGGCTCAGTGGGTTAAAGCCTCTGCTTTCAGCTTAGGTCATGACCTCAGCGTCCTGGGATCGAGGCCCACATCGGGCTCTCTGCTCGGCAGGGAGCCTGCTTCCTCCTCTCCCTGTCTCTCTGACTGCCTCTCTGCCTACTTGTGATCTCTCACTCTGTGTCAAATAAATAAATAAATAAATCTTTAAAAAAAAAAAAAGAAGGAGTTACTGAATGAGTCAATGGATGGATGCAACAAATATTGAGCACTTATGAGATGCCAGGTTCTATTTCGGGAATATGGCTATAAAAAGGTAGGATCCCAGTCTTTATGAAGTTTACATTCTATTGAGGGGGTGCTCTCATTTCCAACGATAAGATTCTAAGATTAGGCATGGGTCTAAGAAGAAAATCCATCCACTTTATTGTCCACTTCATGCTTCTTGTGTCAGTTTTTTTCCCTAATAACTGTACACTGGAGTTTTAAATACAAGGTTAGCTAATGATACAGTGCTCCTCTTATTTTTTATGTGCCACTGTTTCTCATAACTCAGTATTGGTTGGAACTCTCCCAGAGAAGAGAATTGGCTGGGCTAAGGCAGGTTCTGGCATTTCTTGGGTACCTGACCAAATTACTCTATAACATCAGCCACACTTACCCACCCTATTTCAGTTTTGGCAATTGACTATGAGCTAATCCTCTGAGTCCCAGTCTTGTTAATCTACCCAGTTGTGCAATTTGAAAAAAAAAATGCTCTCCAATTATCAACATATGCCTATGTAATATATAAAATAGCATTTAGTACACCAGAACTCTAAGAATGGGATCTCTAGTGTTTGTGCATCCCCATCCCAATGAAGTTGGACTTATTCCTCACAGCTCTCCCCATTACCTGCAACAACAACATTTCATTCACTCCCCCCTACCTCCAGGTGATTCTCCATACCACAGCTAGAACATCCTTTATAAAAGTATGTGTATATAAGAGAATACCGCTCTTTGACTCAAAACCCTATGAAAGCTCCCCATCACACTTGGAAGTCCTTGCCATATCCTGTGAGGCCTTGCATGAGCTGAACTGACCCCACTCTCACACTCAGACCTACTTCCTACCTCTCTCCCTACTTCTCTCCCTCCCCTATAAACACTGGCCCTGCTATTCCCAGAATATGCTCAGCATGTTGTCACCTCAGGATTCCCTCTGCTTAGAACACTCTCCCAGTTTCTCCGTGCCTGGCTTCAGTCTCCACTCAAAAGTCTTGTCTTTGGAAAGGCTTCTCCTCACTATGTCATCAAAAATAGTCCCTGCCACACTCTATCTGCTTCCTGACTGCATTTTTCTTCATATCACGTATATCATGCATTGATCTGTTTGTTGTCTATCTCACCTCCTAGAGTGTAGACCCCATTAATGAAAGCACTTGATCTTCTTCACCTTTCTACCCTAGGGCCTAGAACAGTGCCTGGTACATAGTAGGTACTCACTAATTTATGTTGAATTAATTAATTAATAATATGCGTCCTGCATGCCAAATTTCCTGACCCAAGCATATTTTAAAGGCATTCAAAGTATAACCTCCTCCTGGATTTCCCAATACTGAGCTCTCCCACATCAACCCAGTAAGTTGCCTGATAGCACTACTGATTTTCTACACCTGGGCTGTCAATATGGCTGTCATGAGCCACATATGGCTACTGAGCACTTGAAATGTAGCCAATCCTCATTGACATGTGTTGTAAATATAGAATACACATCAGGTTTTGAAAACGTATTATGAAGGAAAGAATGTAAAATATCTTACTGAGATTTTTTTTATTGATTGCATGTTAAAATGATAATATTTTGGCTATGTTAGGTTAAATAAGATACATTTTTAACATTAGTTTTACCTGTTTCTTTACACTTTTTTTAAGTGTGGGTATAGAAAATTTTAAATGACATATGTGTTTCACATTTATAGCTTGCTCTATAGTTTTGTTGGACTGGGAGCTTTAGAGCAACACTCTCTAATTAGGGGATGCAGAGGAAAGTATAAAGAGCATAGGCTTTATATCAGATAGAGTGCTAGAATTCTGGCTTTTCTGATACTAGCCCATGACCATGAGCAGGATTCTAAACTGAGGCTCAGTTGCTCATCTGTTCAGTGTGTGCAGTGGAGTTACTTTGGAGAACAGTTAGGAGAAATAATGAAATGACTCATGAAAGTAACTTATGTGTCCAAAGCACCCAGAACATGCTGCTCCTTCCCCTCCTCCCATTACTACAGAGTCCTGCCATTCAGATGCCACACTTTTTCAGTCTATTCCCCAAGCTCTACCTTTTACTTGTTTCTAACTGGGCCAGGCTATCTTCTGTGCCATGGCAAGGATGAAGCATTTATATGGTCATTTCACAAACATGCTGGAGTACCTACTTTGTGCAAGAAATTGTGCTATTGTCTAGAACTGGGGGGAAGTTTTGAAAACAAATCTGTGAAAAGTAAGGAAGAGGAGCTCTGCAACATCCTGTCGATGGTAGGGCAACAGAGGTGACCCCGTGTGTGTGCACTGCCCCACTCTTAAGTGGAAACTGAGGCTATTCTGCTAATTCCCTGGCCCTCTGCTTCAGTCATCCTGGACTATGGCATGGCTTTTCAGGACTGTACCCCAGAAATTTACAGAGACCAGAATACACAAACTAACAAGCAAAAGCCAGGGTTTTCTAGCTTCCTACTGGAGTTGTTGGGTTAAAATTCAGGAATCTGCATTAAAAAAAAAAACCACTATAGGAGATTCTGGTATATCTACAATCAGAACTAAGAATTACAGGGGCACCTGGGTGGCTCAGTGGGTTAAGCCTCTGCCTCTGCTCAGGTCATGATCTCAGGGTCCTGGGATCAAGCCTTGCATCGGGCTCTCTGCTCAGCGGAGGGCCTGCTTCCCCCTCTCTCTCTGCCTGCCTATCTGCCTACTTGTGATCTCTCTCTCTCTGTCAAATAAATAAATAAAAATCTTAAAAAAAAAAGAACTAAGAATTACAGGAAGGGTGCTCACAAATCATGTGTTAGCATTTGCATTTTGACCTCCCATAAAATATGCTCTCTTGGGCAAACCACAGAGCCTTCCTAAACTTCATATTCCTTATCTGTAAATTGACACCTATAAATAGGGCAGCTGTCAGGATGGAGTGGCATAATGCATAGGACACCCTTACATACCTAAACAGACTTCATGAATGGTAGTTATTTCAGTACTATAGTTAAATAGCCAAAAAGGGAACAATGGTACCAAAAGGAAAAAGAGCTTCTCTACCATCATTGCCTCTTTCCTCTGGCATTTTTGACTTTCCTCTAAATTTCAAGTCACCCACTTTTTGTTAGTTATCCTTAAGCATTTAGAACAGGTGTTCTAAGTACCAGCCTAGCTGAACATTTTTTGTATTGGTGCAATGGGGCAATTACCATCAAAAGTCCAATCAAAATGTCTATATTTAAGACTAATGAAGATGAGACATTCCTTCAGTGGCCACTGGTTCTCTCTTTTTCATGCTGTGCAGATTTTCAACTTTGCAATTGAAATATGACACACCCCTCTTCAAAATCCCTATGCACCTTCCTGAATAAACCCACATGGCCTGGAACTGGATTTCTGAACCATGCCACAAAAGAAAAGAATTAAAGAGTTGGTCAGAAGCGACCCTGGAATGGTTAATTTAGAATTTTGTCCATGAAGTACAGAGCTCTGAAGTTTTTAAACTTCCCTGGAGATTTCAGACAGAAGTTTCAGCATGTCTGGCATTTCACTTCATCTTGACTGAGCTGAGCCCCAGCCTCTCTCCCAGCTCCTGGTCCTGGGGCTTGGCCAGGAACCCATTGAGTTGAAGAGAGAAGAGGAAAAAAATTGCAGAATGTTTTTGAGATTCATGCAGAGACCCTTCTTGGCTCTCAGAAATGTCACTAGAATACCCAGGAGAATCAGGTGGTAACTCCATCCAATTATTCTTTTATGATTTTATAATCACAGAGAAATTTCTTAACCATGTGGTATAGCAATTTTTTTAAATGTCTTCTCTCCCCTGCCCTCTCATGAATTTCTTCCATATAGTGTAGGTATCAAACAAGAAAAAAATCAAGGGCTTTGCTTCTTTCCTCAAGTCAATGTTTAGTTAATTATTGGGCAACAGCTTTGCCTGATAAAGGAATAAACAAATAAACAAATGCAAAACTATCTGGTTTTTATCCTGAAAAACATGCAGGTAATAATTGCAACTATATTGTTTTCCCTGGGATGCTAACACAGATGTAACAAATGTGACATGAGGAACAAATCATATTATAATCACTAAAATAACCTATCAATTCTTTCAGACCACAAAATATCTTCTATTTTGATGGTGACGAAGGCCTATCGGAAGCCTTTAACACCAATTAAACCTCTCTGTGTAGAAACAGGATTTTAAATTTATGTATTTGAGAGAGAGAAAGAACAAGCAGGAGGGGCAAAGGAAGAGGAAGAGAGAATCTCAAGCAGACTCTGTGCTGAGCACAGAGCCCAGTGCAGGGCTCAATCTCATGACCCTGAGATCACAACCTGACCAGAAACCAAGAGTCAGATGCTTAACTGACTACACCACTCAGGCACCGGGCAACTGGATTTTCAACGCTGGGTCCATTTTTAGTACTCTGACTTTCACTTAAAGTTTAAACAGCTAATAATGATTCAATAAAAGAGGTTTAATATTTAAAAGAGTTAATACTTAGAGTTATTTCTTAGGCCTTAGAGGAGAATGTAATATAAATATGAAACCAGTTGCATATACTTAGTTTTTCTTCAGCACATAGATTTTAACAACATATCAGTGTTGGAAGTCACACTGGAGAGAAAATTATACATACTTGAATGTCTTTGTCACTTTAAAATTTCATTTGGACTGAGACATTGTTGTAATGTTTAATTGAAAAGGTTATCCTGGGGTGCCTGGGTGGCTCAGTGGGTTAAAGCCTCTGCCTTCGGCTCGGGTCATGATCTCAGGGTCCTGGGATCGAGTCCCGAATCGGGCTTCCTGCTCAGTGGAGAGCCTGCTTCCTCCTCTTTCTCTGCCTGCTTCTCTGCCTACTTGTGATCTCTCTCTCTGTGTCAAATAAATAAATAAAATATAAAAAAAGAAAAGGTTATCCTTTTTAGGAATAATTCTTTTTAATAGGTTGAGGAATAAACAAAAGTGAGAAATGATGCAGAACTGAAGACAGCTCTGTCCTCCTAAGCCACTTCTTCTCTAGTTGGGGAAAAGAGTCAAAGAAAATGGAGTAGATATCAAATCAAGTATGCAGAAGCAAACAGCTGTACCCATTTCCACCCACCCAGCCCCATATGGTTAAAAGAGAGTTAAGTGCAGCAATCCCTATCCAGAAGGTTTTGACCCCAAATGGTTTCATGCTAGGCCTGAGATGAGATGCCAGAGAAGGAGATGAGCAGGGATCTGGCTGGAAAGGGACATCTGGAAGCCTCTAGACCATAGGGATATAATTAGAATTGATAATTGAACTGATAATGAGAAAGTATTAAACTCTTAAAATGTCTATGACTTTGTTTTCCATTCACTCTTGCTTTAACCAGTTATCAAATTTCTTAGACCCTTCTTATAGAATGTGCTTATCAGAGCTTTTATTTACATTATAACACATTTAGTTAGCTGAGAAAATACAAAATTTCTAGTGGCTCAGCCATCAGTTCCCAAGGTGAGAGAGTAAGCCAACTTGTCTACATCCATGACCTATTCAGAGCTTTCTATAGAGGCGTGTGAATAATGCTTACCTACACTGTGCCAGGAACTTAAAGACATGATTTCATTTAACTGTAAGAATTATCCTGTGATACAAGTAACTGGAGCTGAAGGAGGCTGGGTATTTGTTCAAGAGCATGTGACTAGTAAATAGCAGAAACAGGACATAAGACAGGTCTTTGTGTGTGTGTTTTTACTTCACCTGACTGCAGACACAAGTTCCCAGAATTCCTAAAGAGCCTTGAAAATATGTCCTGTGGAGCTGATCATATAGGGTGATGTATATTTTACAGAAATACTATAGGTTCCTAAATTGGAAATTTGTCTGATGTTTCCAATATTTTAAAGAATCTGGCCCCTGTACTCCAGACCAAAAAAAAATCTCTTATGTTCAAAGAAGGACTGTTTCTTTTGTCAGCAGAAATAAACACAGTGCTTGGTGTACTTTTCTAAATTTGTTCAGTTTCTGCTAATTTCCTTTTGTTTTTAACCAAAGGGGAACAATGAGCCCTACCAAGGGCTAAATTCAAAACCTTCTCTTCCCCGTTTCTTGTTGATTACAACTTTTCAAAAATCCATCCCTTCTTCACTGTACAAACATTTGCAAAACTAACATCCAGCAACCACATAATTACTTAAGGATCATTCTCTTTCTTTATTTTTCTTTGAGACGCACCAAAACCAATATACTGGCCTTCATTAAAATTAGCACACCTGAAAATTACCATTGTCATAAGATTCTGGTATAATAGCTCCCAGTGCCACCTGAACACCCACTATTCCAAGCACATTACAAGGCAACAATTTTTAACTTGTCAAACTAATTTCTAGGGTCCCTCTTGCTTAGTGCTCATCATATAAATAATCAAATCAGTATTGCACTTGTACTTCACAGTGAGCAGCATACTATTAATATTCAATAAAATACTATTTAACATTCAAGCAATGTTACAGAAGAATATTTAATAAAATCTAAAAATATTCTCCCTATACTGATAAAGGAAAAGAAAATATGACTCGAAGGGTTACAAAGACTACAAATCTCATTGAAAATGATCTGGAAGGATATACAGTAAGCTGTTACTAGTGATTGTCTCTGTTCAACAATAATTAGTGGATTTCTTTTTTTTCTCTGTATTTTTGTTTTTAATTTAAAGAACAAGGGGAGGCTTTCAAAGTAAGAATGATAAAAGTTACTTATGAATTCTAATCATAAGGTATATATTACTATATATTTCATTTTGTCCTCAGACCAGGAAAATTACTCTCTTCTTTGGCTGTGAGATAGGCAAAATGAGTGTTAGTAACTCATTGTACATGTGGAGAAATGGAGATTAAGCAATTTGCTGCTAGCTCTCAGATGGAAGAGGCCAAAGTCAAAGTTAGGACTGGTGACTACCAATCTGTGCTATTTCCACAACTTCTCCATATATTGATGTGATTGTAATTTTAGGAGAGTCAGTTTTCATTGCAAGTACATTCATACATCATTTATTACAACTTTCTACCAATATGGAAAAATTAGATGTGATATGACATAAAGCTTCCATCTTTTAATCAATTGTGATACAGTAGTAATGGGAGACATTAATAATCAGTCATAGAATTCTATCCTACTGGCACAAGACACAACCTTAAAAGCCTTCACAACCTACTTCTCCAGACAGCCACTTGCACATTAGGCTTGGCACATGAAAAGAATTTAGTCACATGCACCAGAAAAACCATGAGGGCATGCATGGCAGGAGTTTGCCATCCCTGAGGCTATCAAAGAGTAAATCACCAGCAATTAAATATACATACTGCAGCTCAACTACTGCTTTCATATTCATTCATCTAGTTGTCTAATATGTGTTACACAGTGTGGCAAAAACAGAGGTTGGGCATAAATTTTACTTTCAAAGGTCCTATGTTCTATTGGGAAAAAAGAAGATTCTAAAAGACTGTACTGCAGCGGGGAGAATTCAATGCATCAGACATCGGTGCTCTGCTCAGAGAAAGCCAGAAGAGTTTGGAGAAGGGCAAGATTACCTCCATCTACCTACAAACAAAGCTTCTGGAGGGGCTAGCATTTGAGCTGGGTCCTGACGTAAGGAATTTGGGATTTACTTCCCTGGCTTTGGGGAATTAGAGATGGCTTTGAGAAAGTAGATGCCATGATGAAAGCTGTACAAGGGAACACATTTGGCGGGATCACATAGGCTCACCTGGGGGGAAATAGGCCAGAGATTCAAAGGACCTCGCAAAAGGAGAACTGCAACTCCCAACTTCAGGTCTGAAGATGTTACTGCCCCTTTTAGATAGCATAGCTGTAGGGGAAATAAATACCTCTAATCAGTTTTAATACCTGCATCTCTCTCCTGCATTCAGTCTGTGTTGACCTGACCTGGAGGGATCTGGCTGCCACTTAAGGGAAGATAAAATATGGCCAGCTCAGTAATGGAAGCCAGGAGCACAAATGCAGCTTGCTTCCTCAGCTGCAGGACAAATACATCAAGCGTTCTCTCTGCTTTACCTGAGCTGAAGCCCAATTTATCTGCCAGCTCAGGACTTCACCATCCTTACAGAACAGGAAAAAGAGAAAGAGGAAGAGGAAAAAATAAGAGCAGGAGGGAAGTGAGGGCAAGGCCTAAGAACATACTACTCCCAAGAGCTTGGGGACAGAGGACAGGCCCCAGGGGACTAGCAACGAGCATTTATTGAGAATTTCCTGTAGATTAGCACTTTATAGCTGCTATCTCATTTAATCTTTAAACAACACTATAGAGAGAATAGTATTACCCCTAAATTATAGGAAAAGAAACTCAAACCCAGATTCAGTGCAACAGGACCAGCCAAGAACCTCCTGAGAAGAAAGAAGTCACTTGTCTAAGATGCTAAATCCAAGTGGCAAGTGGGTGAACTGTGTCTAACCTCAGGTATGCCTGACTCTTCAGGCCATATTTTCCCACTGCACAACTTAGTCTGTCAACACCAAACATCTGTACTTGCTGGGGTGATGAACAGAAGCTTAGCTTTCTTAGCTTTCTTAGCTTTCTTCTCTTAGCTTTCTTCCTTGTTTTGAGTTAGATTTTTGGCCTTTTTTGAACAATGTGTTTATTTTCAAGGAGTTTACCAGTTCAGCATCAAAATGGCTTGTCAAGCTTCACTCCAGTGTCAGGTTCTTGACACACTATAGCAGCCCTGCTCTTCCCTGGAAGGTCTTTGCCAGCTGCTGATGCTTACCTTTCTTGTGTGGATTTCTGACATGACTGTGACAGCTGTGTGCACTACTCTATTTCTTTTCTGTGTTTTACTTTCCACCCCACCAAACTAAGTTTCACAAATCCATTTCTTGGTGTGCACAATAAACCTCTCCAAGGAAGGTCTGTCAGCACAGGCTTATCACTGTTATTTCTTGTTTGTTCCTCCATTCTTGGATATGCTAAGGGATATACCACCATTATTAAAATACTAATGCTGCATCCCAGGACACTGAAGTAGGCAGATGACAATAGGCAGGAAATGGCAATGCAAGCTAGGGAAACAAATAAGCCATGGAATGGAACAACTACAGACCCAGAAGCCCAGACAACAGGCATCAACCATCCCATACAAACAGGGATTGTCTTTTGTTGTTACTGTGGTTAATTCAATCCTACCTTACTAGCTTCTAACCTTTGGGACCAAAATGCTCCTTGACAGACAACTCTTACATTTTCTTAAACTAAGGAAGATAATTCCCTGTAAGGTCTGCAATGGGAAAATTTTGATGAAAGGCTATAGGGTCAAAATAAAAAGGCATTTCATGCTTAACCACTGGATGCTTGTCAGTGGCATGGATCCTCAATCCCATAATGCAGTAAGAGCCACAGAGACTTGACTCTTTTTTGTTTTTCTCCATAGTGGAATTATCTTCATTGACTTCTCTGCAGATTTATTAAAAGTAATTCATGCCCATTGTAAAAGTTTCCAAATTATATACCATATACACCCTCTTCACTCCATAAAATAACTTCAATTACCACTGGGATAAATACCCTTAGAAATATGTTATGAAGTATGTTTTTTAGCACAAAGGGATATATACCATACCTAATATACTGAAATCGGCTGTCTTATGTTTGACTCCATACCAAAGTCATATCTCCATGTCAACATACTGGCTTTTCACTTAAAGATAAGAGAGTAAAGACATTTTAATTCCATGTTCCTACTTCTAAATCCATCAAAGACAAGTTTAAAAAATAAAAATGGAAGTTAAGTATATTCCCACAGTAATGATAGAGGTAAACATACAAAATTCCAAACCATGGGCTATGAACTGTAAATCACAAATTCTGCCATTTACTTTGAAACCTGGCCCAAAATGTGAAAAGTAACTGAGGGCTACATATAACTTCCACAGAAATTAAATTAGGATATAAAATTCCCTCAACATGCTAATGACCGAGGTCTGAAAGATCAATATAAGAATTTCTTAATAGAAACAATGAGATCTAGGGACACAGACAGGCCAAAGGAGAAGTGGGGACTGTCCCTACACAGTCCCATCCTCTTCTACAGCAGGAAAGCTAAGCAGGTAAAGCTCACAAAAGTACATGCCATTTTTATTGTTCACAACCTAGGCTTACAAAGAAAGTGGTGTGATGATCTAGTGTGCCCACTTTGTGCCTACTATGTTAGGGCAATTATAAATGACACCTCCTTACCCTAGGGGGTGAATGATAACTTGAATAATAAATTCTATTGTCTCTCTACTTATTGTTAAGAGAGATTGCTGGAAATGAGTTGGGGCAAACAGAAAGGACAGGATTGGTCCCTGGATTATAAGCAGATGATTTTGTAACTATCAAGGGTTTCTTCTGAGGCATGGTAACACTGAAAACACTAAAACCCAAAGGATACATCATCATTGGACAAAGGAAAAAGAGGCGAAACTTGAATCAAGTGACTGCAATTTACCCTCCTCATTCATCACCACACATTCTTATTTATAAACAATTCTGTTGTTTTAGTTGAATTACTAAGCTAATAAATTACTTAGCTGAATTACTTGATGATTGGTAATAATTGGAAAGGACCCAAAGTGGAACAAATGTATATAAGTAATTGGCAGGGACATTGTAGAGAAGATGAAGGAAGTACCATAAAAAACACAGACTAAGACATATATTAACAACAATTGTCCCCTCAAAGAAGTTTCCAGCCACATCATGTCTGTAAAAAAAATAACTCAAAGGAAAAAGTTAAGATGTTTCAATTGTCTATAGCTGCATTAAAAAGTACCTGAAAATTTTACTGGCTTAAAACTTATTTTCTCACAAATCTGCAATTTGGACAGGACTTGGGGAAGACTGCTTCTCTATAACCTATATTAACATTAGGAGAGGTAGCTCAGCTAAAACTGGGAAATCCAGTGACCAAACAAATCACTCAGATGATTGGCTGCTGGGTACTGAGTAAGCTGAGAGCTCAGCTGGGGATGTTGACTGAGTCCCTTGATTGTCTTCTGCATGGTCTTTCTACCTGGCTAGTTTGAGCTTGCTCACAGCATGGCCATCTTAAGGCTGTTAGATTCCTTGTGTGATAGGTCACTTCTAATAGTACAGAAGTGTGAGCTGCCCAGAACTGACACAGTATTGCTTCCAGCATATTTCACAGATAACATGGGTAACACAGACAGCCCAAACTCACGGAGCAGGAATGGCACTAGGGCACACATACTGGAAGGTATGGCTCCTTAGACGACACTAAAGTGAACACCCTGATCCTTAATGATCCATCACATTCCCTTAACTGAATCCCCCTCACCCCTAAGAATCACCAGGGTCTCACCCATTATAGCATCAGATTTAGATGTGAGGTGTAGGACACTGTCATTCAAATCAACTCCAGATGTGAATGAGGTTCCTCAAGTGCAGCTCTTGATCTAAAGACATGTGAACTGAAGAGACAAACTTCTAACTCCCTGCCCAAAATGTCCAATACATGATGGTGAGGCAGAGTCAGAAGCACTACAATAAACACACTAATTTAAAAAAAGGGGGGACAATAAGAAACACATAATGGTCCATGGCAATACTGAAATCCAATCCCTTCTTCCATCAAGACCCAGTTCTGCCACAAAAAATGATCCATGTTTACAACTGAGTAGATTCCTCAACCAACTTTCTGTTTATCATTAAGTTAGAGCCCAAGAAGCCTCTTTGTATTCTATTTCTATTACCTTGTAGTCTGATACAATTCCTATAAAAACTCAATGNACAATAAGAAACACATAATGGTCCATGGCAATACTGAAATCCAATCACTTCTTCCATCAAGACCCAGTTCTGCCACAAAAAAATGATCCATGTTTACAAATGAGTAGATTCCTCAACCAACTTTCTGTTTATCATTAAGTTAGAGCCCAAGAGGCCTCTTTGTATTCTATTTCTATTACCTTGTAGTCTGATACAATTCCTATAAAAACTCAATGGAATTCCTAGTCATCAAATTACAATTCACTCTATTAGATGAGAGAAACACCTACAAAATCTCTCTCTACTTTAGAACTATGAATCAGAGTGCTATCTAGCTGAGAGAGTCTGGAAGTAATGCTCTTAAAATTAACAGAAGTCTTTTTTTTCTTCTCTTTCTCTAGATGAGGAATGAACTATGAGGCACCACCTTTTGTCTTTCTAATGTCTTAGCATAGGCTCTTATGGGCCACGTTTCATAGGCAGTATTGTATATGTTTACTTGTATGTATTTATATTTTATACTTTATATTGTATATTTTATACTTGCCATGAGGCCATTTTTTAATTTGAGAAATTTTCCTTAAGAATATTAGAATGAGAAACAGTTTTAGTTTCTGATCCAGCAAGTTCTGGGTTGGAAATATTCTCTCTACTTCTGTTTAAAAATGAAATAATTCCTTGTTTAGTTTCTCTCTCTAACTGTACTTTATCACATGTAGATAAAAGAGTCAGTTAACACTCTTACTATTCTCTCTGGAAATATTCTTAGCAAAATAAATAGGTTAATTAGGTATATTTTCTATTTTTCAATTTACTAAAAGCAACAGTCTGGCCAAGTGTCCTGCTAATATATAATGTGTGCTCCCTTATATGAAGTTTCCAATAGTAGTTTTCTTTCCTCCTTTCAAGCCTCCACTGACAGTCTCCCAAGACCCTCTAGCTTCTTCCCACTACCCAGTTCCAAGAAGTCTTTCAAAAGAAGCTCCAAGAGGAAAAGCCCCATTGGGCAAGAATATTTGTTGAAATAAAGATGTAAATCTGTCACAAAAGGACACACCATAACTCAGGAAGAAGTGATACAAAAGAAAATACAGCAAGAGATATTCTCTTACATATTGCATACCTAGAACTAATATAAAACTGTTTGTTAACTATACTGAAATTAAACTTTTTTTTAAAAAGAGAGATATTCTGGTAAAGCAACCAAACTTCAAGATATACAAAATGAGTCCTATGGAAATATAGGCCAAAAAGTAGTTCATGTAAAAAGCGGAAATAGTAGACTTGCTTTAAATTTTTCCACAGTAGGGCACCTGGGTGGCTCAGTGGGTTAAAGCCTCTGCCTTCAGCTCAGGTCATGATCTCAGGGTCCTGGGATCAAGGCCCGCATCGGGCCCTCTGCTCGGCGGAGAGCCTGCTTCCTCCTCTCTCTCTGCCTGCCTCTCAGCCTACTTGTGATCTCTCTCTCTCTCCCCAACTGTCAAATAAATAAATAAATAAAATCTTAATAAATAAATAAATAAATAAAATTTTCCTCAAATTAAATAAATTAAATTAAATAATTTTTTAACATTAGACAATAAAAGGCAATACAGTGATATGTAAAAAGTTCTGAGGAAAGCTTACATCCATCCAGGTTTATTAAATAATTTTTTAACATTAGACGATAAAAGGCAATACAGTGATATGTAAAAAGTTCTGAGGAAAGCTTACATCCATCCAGGTTTACTGCAACTGTAAGATTAATAACAGAAATTCATAAGCCTAAGGATTCAGTGAACACTTTCCATGAGTTTTTATGGGGGAGGGATATTGATGATATATGCCACCAAATAAATGATAACTTAAAATGAGGAACTGAAAAATAGATATTTTGTGGTAAACTACCAGTGAGGATTAAATCCAGTTCAGCATGAGATTAAGACACACCAATATGGTGAACTGTGGCTACATAGCAGAAAGCAAATTTTATACCTCTTAAAAATGTGAAAATATCAATATAAAATAATTAATGAAGAAGCAAGATGGAGGGAAGTAAAGATATTCCCAACTTCCTCATCATTCAGACTACAGATTCTATAAATGCTAAGCCTGATATATATAATAAAAACCTAATTACTTCAAAATCTTATGGTTTCTCACATTTTTTAAATTTGGAGTATCATTTTAAAATTGTAGCTTTTATTACCCGAAGTTACAAAACATCTCTGGATGATTTTTACTCTGTTAAATTCACCTTCATACACAATGATCAAGTGAGATTTATTCCAGAAATGCAAGGATTATTCAACATTCTTACATCAGTTAATGTGATATACCACATTAATAAAATGAAGAATAAAAATTATATGAATATATTAATAGATGAAGAAAAAGTACTTGACAAAATTCAACATCCACAATAAAAACTCTCAACAAAGCAGATACAGAAGGAACATATCTCAATGTAATAAAGCCCATATATGACAAGCCCACAGTTAAAATCATACTCTATGGTGAAAAGCTACAATTTTTTTCTCTAAAGTCAAGAACAAGACAAGGATGTCAACTCTTGTTATTTTTATTCAACATAGTATTGAAAATCTTGGCCACAGCAATTAAGCAAGATATCAAAGGCATCCAAATTAGAAAGGAAGTAGTAAAACTGTCTATTTACAGATGACTGATATTATATATAGAAAACCCGGGCGCCTGGGTGGCTCAGTGGGTTAATGTCTTTGCTTTCGGCTCAGGTCATGATCTCAGGGTCCTGGGATCGAAGCCCGCATCGGGCTCCCTGCTCAGCGGGGAGCCTGCTTCCCCCTCTCTCTCTCTGCCTGCCTCTCTGCCTCCTTGTGATCTCTCTCCCTCTGTGAAATAAATAAATAAAATCTAAAAAAAAAAAAAGAAAAAAGAAAACCCTAAAGACTTCATCAGAAAACTGTTAGACCTAATAAACAAATTCAGTAAAGCTGCAAGACACAAAAATCAATATACAAAAATCTATTGTTACCTATACACTAATAATGAAAGACAACTTAAGAACACAATCCCACCTAAAATTTCATCAGAAAGAATAAATTACCTAGGAAAAAATTTAACCAAGGAGGTGAAAGACCTATATATTTAAAATTATAAGACATTAATGAAAGAAAGAGAAAATGATACCAATAAATGGAAAGATATTCCATGCTCACAGATGGGAAGAATTAATATTATTAAAATGTCCATACTATCTAAAACAAACTACACATTTAATGCAAACCCTATCAAATTTTCACTGGAATTTTTCACAGGAATGGAACAAATAGATCTAAAATTTGTATGAAACCACTGAAGACCCAAATAGCCAAAGCAATCTTGAGGAAAAGAACAAAGGTGGAGGCATCACATTCCCTAATTTCAAACTATATTACAAAGTTTTAGTAATTAACATGATGTGGTATTAGCATAAAAACAAACACACAGAGCAATGGAACAAGTAGAAAGCCCAGAAATAAACTCATGCATATATGGTTAATTAATGTGTAACTAAGGAGCCAAGAATATACAGCGGGGAAAGGACAGTGTCTTCAATAAATGGTGTTGGGAAAATTAGACAACCACATGCAAAAGAATGAAACTAAACCACTCTCTTGCACCATACACAAAAATTAACTCAAAATGGATTAAGACTTGAACACAAGACCTGAAACCATAAAACTTCTAAAAGAACACACATATGATAAGCTCTTTGGCATTGGTCTTGGCAAACACGTTTTTGGAAATCTGACACCAAAAGCAAAAGCAAAAAAACAAAACAAAACAAAACTCGTGGGATTACATCAAACTAAAAAGCTTCTGCACAGTAAAGAAAACCATTGGCAGAATGAAAGGGCAACCTACTGAATGGAAAAAAAAATTTACAAATTATATATCTGATTTCACATTGGCTGATGTGCAAAATATATAAAATATTCATATAACTCATTAACAAAACAACAACAAAGAAAACCAAAAATAAAACAATCTGAATAAAACATAAGCAGAAGATCTGAATAGATATTTTCCAAAGAATACATACAGATAGCCAACATGTACATGAAAAGATGCTCTATATCATTAATTAAATGCAAATGCAAAATAAAACCACAATTAGTAATCACTTCATACCTGTTACAATGGCTATTATGAAAAAGACTAGAAAAAAACAAGTGTTGGTAAAGATGTGGAGAAAAGGGAATCATGGTGCTCTGTTGGTGGGAATGTAAGTTGATGCAGCCTCTATGAAAAACAGTATGGAGGTTCCTCAAAAAATTACAAGTAGAACTACCACATCATTCATCAATTCTACTACTGGGTATTTATCCAAAGATAACAAAAACGCTAATTTGAAAAGACATATGTGCCCCTATGTTCATTGCAGCATTACTTACAATAGCCAAGATTGGGAAACAACCTAAGTGTCCACCAATGAAGGAACAGAAAAAGAAATTGTGGTATGTATACACAGTGGAATATTATTCAGCCATAAAAAAGAAGAAAATCTTGCCATTTGTGACACCATGAATGGACCACAAGGGCATATGCCAAGTGAAGTAAGTCAGACAAAGAAAAATACATTTGATCTCACTTATATGTGGGATCTAAATTATATATATTTTACAAATATATATTATATATAATAAGGGATATATAGCAAGCTCATAGATACAGAGAACAGATTGGTGGTTGCCAGAAGCAAGGGGTGGGGTATGGGGAAAATGAATGAATTGGTTCAGGTTCTTTTTATAGCTTAAATAAATTTAATTTCTAAGTTCAAGTAATTATATTTAACATTTTGTTTAAAATTTGATATATTGGAGAAGTAAGGACCATATTTAACCTCCTATAATAATCAGCTAGAAAACTGGACAATATATATGAAATAACTACTTTCAGACATAGAAAATAGACAACACAGGTTAGCATTCCTGACAAAAGGAAAATAAGTCAGGAGATTCCTACAATTGTTCTGCTTCTCTGACTGAAGCAATTTTAAGACCATAAGCTGGGAAAGGAAAACCAAATATAGCCTGGTACTCTTGCTGAAATATTCATCAGAGACTGAAGAGGATGAAATGGCTGGAAAATGTAGGCAGAGTTCTAAAAAGGATGAAGCCACACAAGCTCCAGAAAGTTGCATAGGGTTTACCTAGAGTCTTTGCTAAGTACAAAGTTGTGCATGAATAGAGTGAAACTCCAAAAGACTGGACAAAGAAAGACTAGTTAAGAAAAAAGAACAATTGCCAGAGCTCACATATATTGTGAGGAGTTCAGGTTTCGATGAACCAGAGTATGGTGTCCACAGTGATCACCTGGGATATTCAGTGGATGCCAAAGAGGGGTCATGATTTATGATAGAGCTGATCTATGCCTGAAGTTTACTATAAACTAACCCTCACATAGCCTACAAAAAAAAAAAAAGAATGTAATGAGCTCAAGCCAATAGAAAAATACACATCTTTCAATATAAAGTCCAAAACTCTTTAAAGGAAGACAATGAAATCCAGACACTCAACTGTGTAATATATATATAACGTACAGCATCCAACCAAAATTACTAAACGGGATAATAATCAGGAGAATGTGACCTATAGTCAGGACAAAACACAGTCAATAGAAACAAACATGGAAATGATAGATGATGGAACTCACAGAGAAGATGATGGAGATGATGGAATTCAGAGAAGGCTCTGTTGAAGTTGAAACAGTTATTATAATAATGGATTTGTATTTCATAGAAAATATAGCTATAATAAGGAGAAAAATCAGAAATATTAAAAGAGAGTCAAATGGAACTTTTAGAGATAAAAATTATAATATCTAAAATAAAAATTTTAGTAGATAGATTTAACAGTAGATTTGACCCTGCAAAAGAAAGTATCAGTAACCTTGAAAACATAACAGTAGAATGTAAAGTAAATGAAGCACAGGGAGAAGAGAACAGAAAATGGTCTGTTATATACTTTATAGGGGTCCTAGAAGAAATATACTTTATAGGGGTCCTAGAAGAAAGAGTTACAGAGAACTATTTCAAATATTAAGGGCAAAAGTTTTCCAAATTTGATGAAAACTACAAATCTATAGAATCAGAAGACAATGGAAAAACATCTTGAAAACGTTGAAGAAGAAAAAACCTATAAGCCTAGACTTTTATATCCAATGATAACATCCTTCAGAAAAGGAAGCAAAATAAGAACTTTCTCAGACAAACAAAAGGTAAGAAAATTCATCACCAATAGAACTGTCCTTCAGAAAATGTTAAAAATTTCTTTAGGTAGAAGAGAAATAATATCACACGGAAACACTGCTTTAGTCTCCATGTTCTTTCATAATATAGCTGTACCTTAAACTATTTCACCACTGTTCTAATGATGGAAATGAAGCCCATTTCCAGTTTAAAGGTATTATCAACAACAGTGCAATGAAGAGTCTTTCACAAACACACACACAGGTCTCAGAAGAGAGGAGAAGGGTGGCATTAAGGAGTATTCAGAACAAATTTGTTTCCTTTTCCCCACTGTGAATATGACTCCCTGAGAATCATGTCTGATGCTGTTTTTGTTCCCAAATTTTTGTTATCAAAATTTTCAAACATATAGAAATATGGAGAGAAGAGTGCAAGGAATACACATAGATCAATCACTGAGCTCAGCAATTGTTAACTTTTTGCAATACTTGCTTCATATTTGCCTTTTTATAGGAACTGCTTCAAAGTAGAAAGCAGCCATCTTGACACTTCACCCTTTAATGTTTCCACCTAGATCACCTACAAACAAGGACTTTCTCCTACATGTGTTCATATGGTACAATATAGCAATGCCTGCAAGAAAATTAAACAATTCCCTAATGGCATCTGTTACCTAGACTAGTTTTTGAAATGGCAGTGTGTGTACTTCCTAGCAGATTAGTGGCAGTTGGGCAGGTGACGATAAAGCCCTAAAAGAAGACCCGGATCTTTGTTCTCTCACCTTTCCTCCCCCTCATCACAATCTGAGGGCACAGGATGTCAGCAGCTGTTAAGATCCAAGTTTTTATTCCTATCTTATAAAGATTTTTTTTTTGAGAAGCAAAGAATTACATACTCATTACAGAAAATAGACAGTACAGGGAAACCAGAAGCAATGAGGGAAAAGCTATTCACAAGCCCATCCCTTTTCTTTTTAAGAATCTCACTGAGGCCAATGCAAACAAGCAAATATTCATGAAACAAATGCTGCTGTGGGACTAAATCCTACTCAGGTCTGGTTTTTCGGCTTGCCTGCTCTGACAGGTAGAGACGTTGGGCACATTTAGATCCCACAGTTCAGCACTACAGTTTGTCACTTGGAAATGTGCCTTTCTTCTAGAAGAGATTTAGGATGCAGGCTCTGCGTCCAGGTGCCCAAGCCAGGCCTTATTATATACACTTCACAACTCTGCCTATTTTTTAAAAAAAATTATTTTTCCTATACCAAATGGAAGCTCCAAATGAGCTGGCTTGAAGCTTCTCCTCACAGGAATCTCAGAGAGTTCTAAGACCTCTTCAGGAGGGACAGAAACAGCTTCCTGGTAGGAAGGAAGACAGCGTTGGAGATTGTGCTTAGAGCCTGAAACACAAATAACTTCCAAATCACTCAGTCAGGCAGCTGGCATGTGCTGGGACGTGCTCAGCAGATGGTGTCTAAGGGCTCGGCATCCCTTCTCTTTCTGGCACACGGGAGTATTTGCCAGCTAGTCAGACAGCAGCCAAGGTTTCAAAGGGTAACTCTAGACTTTTCATAGGGAGAAAAATCACTCCTCCTCACTGCGTCTCCATCCCCAGGGGTCAGAGTTCTCACCTCTCCAGCTCCTACCCTTTCCCCTCTCCACCCTGCTAACTAACTGCCACCTACTCTTTCCTCCCTAGCAACTCTGGGAAACCGGTCTTAGACTGCAGAGCCAGAAGACAAACCACTTCCTTGCAAACTCTCCTCCAGGTCTAAGGGCCCGTCCAGTCCTAAGACTGTTTTCAACCATTTCCTTAGAGTGAAACTCAGAACACAGAGGGGTAAAAATACATGCCTCTGAAGGACAGTCCCCTTCCTTACCCTGGGATCCTCAGGGGAGGTTGTGGCTCAATCTTCTCCATGTTGCTGCTTTCAATAATTAGCTTTCAGGTCACTTTGGCACATAGCCAATGTCTTCCAGGATACTAGTTCCAGCATCGGTTGTGCATCTGCAGTTTGGATTTTAGCAGGGTGACCTAAATCCTCATAATGACAACCATATCACAAAGATGAGAGCAGCTCTAAGTTTGTCTAAGTTTTCAATGGTGCTCTGGTTCTAGAGCCAGATAGATGAGTGCCACTGAGGATGATGATAGTGTGACGGGGTTGTTACTTTTAACTGACAATACAATTTGTCTCTTCAGAAAAATATATGTAATTGTAAACAGTTTTGACCAAAATTATTACCTCCCCACCCCTTCCTCCACCCCTAGCAGGAATAGTGGCAGGGCAGGGGGAACCAAGAAGGAAAACTAAATATACAATCTTGCTTAAAACTAAATCTAATATGAAAAGTAAACAGTCTCTTTGTTCAGTCCCCCTTTATAAAAATGCTGACTTTCGAGGCTCCTCTCCCATCTCTTCCCTAAGCAGGGATCTTACTGAGGTATGCAAGTCTTTTGTGATATCAGACCGTGAGGGAAGCTCAGGGTTTGGGGCTCTGGCATCCTCAGTTTCCAGGAATAATATCCTGTCCCCTGGTCACCATGGCCAGGCTGGCCTCCAGCTAATCTTAGACCAATCCCACTGCTGCTCCCCAGTTGTCCTGGCCTCTCCTCACTCCTGCTGCCTACAGACCCAGATCTCTGCAGTATCTTTCCTGCACAGCCATGTGACAGAAAGCCCCACGGCAGGTCCATGGCTCACACGAAGGGCCCACAGTGCAGGGTTGAGCACAGCCTGGGAAGCCAAAGCCCCGAAGCTCTTTATAACCACCTGCACAACTTACCAGGGTGTAAGAATTACCAGGTGAATTCTGGGGCTGTCCAAGATGAGGTCCTTGTCCAAATTCCTCAATGGCATGGGAAATAACCCCTTCCCCCTCAATGAAATCTTCCTTTATGTGACATGGCTTCCCCCCTCCCCTTGTTCTTCCTCTCCACTCACCTGTTTCTCCTCCTACCATTTGCCAGACCAGAAAAAGTGTTGGGCTGTTTGTCTTTTACTTCCCCTACATCGTGATACCTTAGAGCCAGCTTAGCTGCCCGAGCAGAAGAAATATCTGCTCCACAGTGTGCAGACAATGTTATAAACTAGATCCTCTGTACCTGGCCTCATCCCAATACTCCAACAGAGGCAATAAAAAATGTAAATATTATTGCAGGGAAATTATCCAACTTGCAAGTTTTCTTTGCATCTCAGAAGCTAAGAATTACCTCCTTCTTTGTCTCTGGCTTCCCTCCGTAACAAATCCTAATGTTCCTCCTCACTCCCACATGCAACCCTAGGCAGATGCCACCCTTGGGCTAACTAGGGCAAAGCTCAAATTCTCAGGAAGACAAAATTTAAAAAGCACATTACCAGTTTCTAGTCAGTAACTCCTTACACTGAGAAACCCTTTTACTGGGTAACACTGAGATTGCGTGTAAGATACTTTAAGACATTGCACATAAATTGCTAAGGAAAAAGTGCTCAATTAGCATGCAATAAAATGTAGCTATTAATTATTATTTATTACCTACTGTGTCATCCAGCCCACTGAAACTTAGGAGGCAGTCTGAGCAGGTGGTTCCATCTCCATTTTACAAATTATAATAATGAGGCTCAAACTGCTACTTCCTCTAGGTCTCTCTTTCTACTTTTTCTATGTAGTCAGGCCAAATTAGGATTCAGGATCCGTGATGCCTTCTCCTGGACTCAAAATTCTAATCTTTTTCTCATCAAGTTCCACCTCTTATACAAAGTCTTCTGGGACTTTTAGATAAATGGTCAGCAAACTTTTTCTGTTAAAGGCCAGATAACAAATATTTTAGGTGTTGCAAGTCCAAAGGTCTCTGTCACAACTATTCAGCTCTGCTGTTGTAGCACAAAATGCACGCACCGAACACATAAAAAAAATAGCTATGGCTGTGTTCCAGTAAAACTTTATTTACAAAAAAACAGGTAGTGGGCTGGATTTCACCTGTGGGCTATAGTTTGCTGACCTCTATTTCAGGTCAATCTCAAGTGTCTGGAACAGAGTGAGGAATCCAACTTGAATTTAGATACATAAATGAATAGAATAATGATTTATCCTACTGTGAATGCTTTTATTTCTAAAAGTCACTACTGTCTAATCAAGCATGGAATTACACATGTCCTTACATTATTCAGTATCACTTCATATGTCTCTTCTCTTCCCCTGTATGGAATAATATTGAATATAAGTCTTGGAACTTTGCAGTCTGATAGGCCTAGAATTGAGAAACTTTCCCATTTGGGCAAATTAACCTTGAACTTCGATTACCTCATTTGCAAAATGAGGACAGGAATGCTAACTTGTAATGGTATGGGGTTCAAAAATGATGTTGGCACGGGGATAAATGAATTTAGTCATTACTATTTCATGAGCTGCAGATAGGAAATAGACTACAGTCTCTGTAGACAGGGACTCCTTTTTCAGTCTCTTAGCAAAACCTTGTTTTTAACTTCTCCTGGGTTTCCTAGCGGATGGGAATTGGGAATGGTGGTGATTTGGGTCTGGCATGTGGGGGAAGGAGGGTGCAGACCGGGAGGCATGCCACATGCTGAATTGGCTTGGCTCAGCCACTGCTTCCTCTTTCTAGCTGTGCGAAACTTACGAGGCTTTGCAAAGAGCCAGGAAAAGGTCCCAGTTTTTGGTCTGAGCTCATCATTCACAGCAGCTGTTCTATAAGCTATCGATAGCAACACGTTCAAGACCCATGTTTCAAATACACTTTTGAGGCTTTTAACACTTTACTAAGTTAAACCCTTCAATGGATATCCCTCGAGAGGAAAGCACTGTGCCTTCTTAGTGATGCACTCAAACCTGAAGTAGAGACATGGCCAGATAAGGAAGGAAGAAGTCGTACTATAATCAAAAGACCTGGAAGATCCTGGGGGTTAGAAGACATGAATAACCATCCCAGCACTGCCTTTAATTTGCTGACCTTGGGCAAGACACTCCAGTTGCCTTCTCTGGGCCTCAATATTTTCAAAACTCAGTAATTTATATCCCATCTTCATAGTTTTTATCAAAACTGCATATCCTCATACTTTTTTCCCTCTATTTCAACAAAAACAATGAATTTATGTCCTTGGCCTTGTCCTATACAATAATACCTATTATATAATGCTACATAAATTTTATTTTTCCTATTACATGTCATGATAAATGCGTGTGTACCTATTGAAATATACATTATAACTATTATAATAAAAATGCTCCTTTACCTGTCAGCTAACATCATCCCAGGCACCACCAGTGGTAGGTGTTCCCACTTAGGAAAACGCCGGATTTGAGGATGGATATCTCTGTCCGTCCCACGGAGCGTGATTCCTTCAGACCCTCCACAGCACCTGGCACCATACCAAACACACACATGGTACGTGAAGTTCTTACATTTGCATAGTGGTTTATAGTTCCAGTGTGCTTCAACACACTTAAAAAGGGGAAGGACATGGAGGAGAGAACTTCCTTTAAGGTTTGTA
The DNA here is from genome assembly GCA_002007465.1 of Ailurus styani. Classification (NCBI taxonomy): domain Eukaryota; kingdom Metazoa; phylum Chordata; class Mammalia; order Carnivora; family Ailuridae; genus Ailurus; species Ailurus styani. The sequence continues at coordinate 570,152 of LNAC01000265.1, forward strand.
TAAACTTGGCAATGTAGAGGAATGATTGGAAGATCCCAAATAAGAAAACAAACCACCACCAGGAAGCCTCTTTTGACCATCCAGCCCTGTTTTCTCACGGTGAACAAGGCACCAGATCCTGGGTGAAAGCAGCAGCCTTCCTCCAAAGAAGCCAATTCATTTAGAAGGTGTTGATTCTGGTCCTCTCTCCTTAACCTTGAGATTTTTGTCCCTTAATCTGGGCCCTGCTCTTTCGCACTCACACACATTCACTGATAAGTTCTCTGGCTGAATTACTAGCAGAAGGAAAGTCATGGGATTCTAGGCAACTTCACGGCATTATTAAAGCAATATTTTTTGATATTATTACCAAGCCTAATGCTATGTTGAATCTGCAGTTATGGAGTTCATTCTAAAGCGCTTGATTGTGCCCAGAAGAGAAATAGTCTCACAAGTAATTTTCTCAAGCAAGCTTGAAAAAAGGGTAGTGCATGGCTCAGTAAATACAACAGCCTGGACAGTTATGAGCTATCAAACTAAGTTGAATTGACTTACTGATATAACCTGCAATGAATGAGTTTTATCTATGATAAGGTCTCTGGAAGTTTTCAGAGCCTATGATTTTATGGATGTCTTGTGCTTATCAATAGATAGGAAGATGGATGCTATCTGATATTTGAAGGGAGAGTATATGAACCATATGACTTTCAATTTAATTTGTTCATGAATAACTCTTTAGTACCATCAAAATAACTTAACTTTTAATATCACTATTTGTTTACATAGTGGTTAGCTGTTCTCTTTTTTAGGATATAACTGATAGCAGATTAGGGTGAGAAGAGGGTGTATTTTACAGATATCCCTTCATGTTATTTTACTAGTTTTATGGTCAGATGTCTTCCATTAGGTAACCTGAAAGTCTTGAACATTTCTACACTTCAAATTGTGTCTTGGACTCCAAAGATGACTGAGCTGGATCCCTGAGTGCCTTCCTAAGGATGTCACCTCCCTGCAACTACCTACCTTACGGAGAACACTGTATTTCTTAGTAAAATATTTTGTAGTCACATGAGTTTGATTATTTTGATACTATCCTATATGAGTTGAGTTCTGCATCATTTATGCCAACGCATAAATCCTCAGACTGCTAGAAATTTAAATGTGAAAATGTATGCATGCTATCTCATTTTATCCCCACGATAGCACTTTGAGGAAGGTCCTGATGTCATCCTCTTTTAACAGATGAGGGGACTGAAGTTTAGAGAGGTTAAATAATTTTTCCTACAGGCCCACATCACCACGAGCCATGATTTGGTCCAGGGTTACCAAGCTTCAGGTACGACCAGTCTTAACTGAGTTACACTATGTTGACTCAGATGCTCATTCAGCATACCCTTATCTGCAAATTAGTTCCCATGAAGTTTCATAAGAAGCACTCCACACACACCCTCATATACCAACAACAGTGACTCCAGACTTGGACACACCCCTGAGTGGGATACATGGGAACTTTGCAAGGTATGCCGCACACAGAATTGCAGGGAATCGGTTTTAGATCCTCAACTCATTACCAAGACTGACCGGTCTGAGTAGACTCTGGAGGCTGGGTTCTCCTTTCCCAGTCTTTCCTTTTCTGACCTGGAACCTGGACAGGGATCTCCAAATCTTCTCAAGGAAAAGTTTCTGTTTACCTCACTAAAGCAAACTGGATCTTGAACAATGGAGAAGTCCTATCCCTTCTCCCCGCAAAACTCCTTTCTGAAGAACCTGTCCTCTGAAGAGAGGCCATGGAGTGATCACTAGTTTCAACTTAAGGGAACTGAACTATCTGTTTATGGAACTGGGCCAAAATACTGTATGACGGAATTAACATCACTATTTTCAGATTTAGCAGGTAAGTGTGATCTCATCTGGATGTAGGTCACATAAACAAATGAATCTCTTGTGCCAATTTTATTTTTTCTTCCAGAATGGTCATTTCTTGGGAGTTAGTGACCACACGTACATTATATTCCTATATAAAATTGTTCATGTGAGACCAAAACACCTGCATCAGTGCTATTGTCTCCTAATATTAGCCTTGTTACTTTTGGTTTTCCGGGATTAAAAAACCCACAGGCCACACAAAGCTAATTTAAGTAGTTTATTTTCATTCTCCAGGCAACTGATTGATTTTCTATCACTTCCTCCAATTAGGAACTTGAAGCTCTTATCTTAGAATCATTACTCAAATAGAAACATTTATTCAAAGAGTTGTTGTGGGGTTTTTTCTTTTGTCTTTTGCCTATTCATCATAAGTGTTGGTAGAGATGAACATTTAAGTAAGGGAAATCGTTCCACTCTTTTCAGGTTTTGGTATTTTTTGCAAACTTTCAACTATTTCCTAACAGAAAATGAAGGAATATTAAGACCAGTCCCTATAATTCATTTAAGAAACACAGATACCTTTAGCTGAAGCCACGTAATTATTGTCCAGGCTCATAGCAATAACTTCCTATAGAATGAGACAATCAGTCACGGCGAGTGAAAATTGTAGATTACCGATTGCAGGGATCCAACTGGTTGACAGCCACTACTAATTTGCAGTTAGGTCTGAAGTTTGGCCCTGTGCAAAAGACAGAACAGACAACGGCAGGCTAATGAAGCGTTGCATCTGGACAAGGTGAGCCCTTGTGCGAAGTGAGTACCAGTGTGCAAGCAGTACTGTCTGCTAGGAAGCTCGAGAGACTGCCCCTCTCTTACAGGTTATCTCTTCACAAGTCGGAAGCATCAACCACTAGGGAGGGCCCTGCCCAAGAGCAACAGCAATCACTTCTCATCTGCAGGGAGGGCTTAGGTCTCCAAGGGCTGGATTTGGTGTGGTCTAGTGGCTCTTCTTTGAGTTCTTTTTGTTGTCTGTTTTAATGAAAAGGGTAAGGAAAGACTGAAGAGTCAGGATGTTGGGCTGGGATTACAACAGTTTCTTATCCCTAAACAACATCCATTTCACTAGACTCAGTTCAGTCTGTTGGGAGGCACTAGGGGGTGTGAAACTGAGTTCTGATTCTGCAAATTACCAGCTGAGTGACCCTGCAAAATATACTTAGCCTCTCTGAGCCTCAGTTTGCTCATGTGGAAAGTTATTGTAATAATAGCATCCATCCCTGAGGTTGCTAAGAAGAATAAATGGAATTACTCACACAAAGTGTTTAGCACAGTGTCTGGCATGATGTAAGGATTTGAGAAAAGGATAGCTATTATGTTCTTTACCATATATGCCTCTATGCCCCCATCCTGACCTGGGATGGTACATTCCCATGCTCTCTCTTTATCTGAACCTCCTCAGAAACCACAGATACACGCATTTCCCATCTGGCACAGAACGTTCATATAGACCTACCAATCTCACTATTACACACTTCTACCTTTTTCCCTACCAACCTTTGTTATCCCTGTTCATGAGGCTGACAATGTGCTTATTTACACATTCCACAAAGCATTATTGAGCACCAGAATGGGCCAAGCACTGGGATAAGCCCAGGGGTGAGCAAAGCACCAGACAAAACCTACTCTTTTGTAATTTAAAGTCTAGCGGGAGACCCAGAACAGTCAACAGCAATAATCAGAGTGTCCGGAAATAGCAGCTGCCATGGGAACATACACAAAGACCACCTATCTTACTCTTGAGTGGGATGGATGAGGAGTTGAAGGAGTTTTGCTTTGTTTTCCTCCATAACAAATTTTGGCAGCCCCCAATCCCCGTCAGTCCTCCCCAAAGTATAAGCCTCTGATTACCAAAGGGACTAGGTAACCAAGTAGGAGATGTGTAATATCAGTGCATCTCATGTGTCATTGGCAGTACCCACTCAGATACAAAGCATAAGATGTTAATATGGTTGTGTCTGAAGAGTCAATAGTTATTCCTCAGGTATAGGCAAATACATTTTCAACTTTACTGCTTGAACTTGAGTCCTCAAAGGAATGCCCTAGTAGATCCTATGATTTCTAATACTTAATTTTTTAATATTAGGCCTTTATTTCAGGATTTCCAGAAATAATATGGGATAGGGACTTTTTTCCCCCCAGATAGTCAATATCACCACTTGCTAAATAATCAGCTCATCTCCTTTCCCTTCATTTTAAATATCAACTCTCTCATGCAAAATATTTCCATTTTTTATGGGTATATTTCCAGACTCTCTGTCCTGGTCCACTTGTCAATGCCACACTTTTCTAATTGCTATATATCCATAATATGTTTTGATATCCAATAGGGCAAGGCCCCTCTTTATCCTTTACATTTTTCTTGGATGTTCTTTGAAATCCATATTAAATGTCTTTATGAAGAACCTGAGTCTGACAGCATGGTACTGGCAAAAAAACAGATACATAGACCAATGGAACAGAATAGAAAGCCCAGATATGGACTATTAACTCGATGGTCAATTAATCTTTGACAAAACAGGAAAAAATACCCAATGGAAGAAAGACAGTCTCTTCAATAAATGGTGCTGGGAAAACTGGATAGCTATATACAGAAGAATGAAACTGGACCATCTCTTACACCATACACAAAGATAAATTCTAAATGGATGAAAGACCTCAATGTGAGACAGGAATTCATCAAAATCCTAGAGGAGGGGCACCTGGGTGGCTCAGTGGGTTAAGCCTCTGCCTTTGACTCAGGTCATGATCTCAGGGTCCTGGGATCGAGCCCCCACATCAGACTCTCTGCTCAGCAGGGAGCCTGCTTCCCCCTCTCTCTCTGCCTGCCTCTCTGCCTACTTGTGATCTCTCTCTCTGTCAAATAAACAAATAAAATCTTTAAAAAAATCCTAGAGGAGAACATAGGCAGTAACCTCTTCAACATCAGCCACAGAAACTTCTTTCAAGACACGTCTCCAAAGACAAGGGAAACAAAAGCTAAAATGAACTTTTGGGACTTCGTCAAGATAAAAAGCTTCTGCACAGCAAAGGAAACAGTCAACAAAACAAAGAGACACCCCACAGAATGGGAGAAGATATTTGCAAATAGACACTATAGATAAAGGGCTGATATCCAAGATTTATGAAGAACTTCTCAAACTCAACACCCAAAAACAGGTAATCAACTCAAAAAATGGGCAGAAGACATGAGCAGACACTTGTCCAAAGAAGACATACATATGGCTAACAGACACACGAAAAATGTTCATCATCATTAGCCATTAGGGAAATTCAAATCTAAACCACATTGAGATACCACCTTACACCAGTTAGTATGGCAAAAATTGACAAGGCAAGAAACAACAAATGTTGGATAAGTTGTAGAGAAAGGGGAACCCCCTTACGCTGTTGGTGGGAATGCAATTGGTGCAGCCACTTTGGAAATCAGTGCAAAGTTTCCTTAAAAAATAAAAAATAGAGCTACCTTATGATCTGGCAATTGCACTACTGGGTATTTACCCCAAAGATACAGATATAGTGAAAAGAAGGGCCATATGCACCCCAATGTTCACAGCAGCAATGTCCACAATAGCCAAAATGTGGCAAGAGCCAAGAAGCCCTTCAATGGACAAATAGGTAAAGAAGATGTGGTCCATATACACAATGGAATATTACTCAGCCATCAAAAAGGATGAATACCCAACTTTTGCATCAACATGGATGGGACTGGAGGAGATTATGCTAAGTGAAATAAGTCAAACAGAGAAAGTCAATTATCAAATGGTTTCACTTATTTGTGGAACATAAAGAATAGCATGGAGGACATTAGGAGAAGGAAGGCAAAAATGAAGGGGGAGAAATCAGAGTGGGAAATGTACCATGAGAGACTATGGACTCTGGGAAACAAACTGAGTATTTTAGAAGGGAGGGAGGGGGGGGTGGATGAGCCTGGTGATGGGTATTAAGGAGGGCACAGATTGCATGCAGCACTGGGTGTTATACACAAGCAATGAGTCATGGAACACTAAATCAAAATCCAATGATATAATGTATGGTAACTAGCATAACACAATTAATTAATTAATTAATTAAAGTTAAACCAAATAAAAGAAGCAGCTGAGTCTGAAGTCTATTGTTAAACATATTTCTTAATGTCAAACTCTAACTAATTTATGGATTATGCATTGCTTTTCATTATCTATTATTTCCAATACTATTTTGTGCTTTTCATTTCAGGTTTTGTTTGTTTACATAATAAAAATGGAGTAGGGGAAATACTATGGGTTAGTAATCAAAGGACCCTAGACTTGAGACCAGGCTCTGCCATTTGCCAGCTGTGTGACCTAGTGGACATCACTTACTCTTTCTGAGCCTCAGTTTCTACATTTATAACACAGAAATAACAACTTGTCTCATAAGGTATCATGAGGATTCTATAAGGGAAGGCAATAAATATTTTAGCAAATTTCCTGGCACATACTCATAGAGACACTAGAAGCTAGGGGTGTGAAAAACGGGCTTTGGTTTTTTAAATGCTATGTAGTATTCAGAATCATTATTGGAGAAACTCACTTGAATGTTTCATAACTGAATAAAAGCTTGTCCTGGAACTGGGAATCTATATAACCTTTGGTTTTCGGGCATGGAAACTTTGATGGCCTCATCTTATGGCATTACTTCTACTTTTAAGATGTTTGAGCAGTAGACCATTTGTCCAGATCTTAGGCTTTTAGCAGCAAACTGCAAAGAAAACCCCCAGATTTCAAATAGTGCATCTGCCAAAATCAAATGGGCTGTGGTCCTACCTTGGTGTCATGTGAGATTAAGACAACACATAACGCAACAGGTGAACAAGATAAATCATGGGGCAGGAGTCTGCATCCAGGAAAATTACCCTATTAAAGATTATCAGGAAATCCATCATCTTGGTCTGTAAATAACTCCATGTACAGTAATGTGGTTGTCACTTTGTATTTGCTACTGCTCACGTAGAGGAAAAGGAAAAGGCAAAAGTGTGAAAATAAGTCCATAAATATCTCCAAAGAGACTACTGCAAATTTAATTAACTGGGCAATTGAATCTGACTTCCTTAAATTTAGATCTGAAATATTAGGAGTTCTTCCAGAAATTTCCTCCTACTAGAATGGGGCAGGGATAGGGGAGAGAAAAACACAAAAATTTTTTAAATTCCACTAAATTTAAAATTCCACTAAATTTTAGCTCAGTAAACTGTCATCATTAAGAAGGGATTAAAAGATGAATCGTTATACCCTTCCTAATCAGTAGAGTACACTGGAAAACTGTACCTCAATGGGTCTATTTTTTTCTAAGAAATCAGGCAGTTCACAGTAAATAATCCCATCACATCACACAAATGTCATGATCCCTACTAAGTGTAAAGCACTTGGAACTGTGAGAAATCACATGGTGCCCAAGATGTGGCCTGTGCCCTCCAAGCACCCGAAGTCTAGAGGAAGGTACAGATGCAGAATACATGTGTCACTAGAGGCACAGGTCCAGTGAAGAGAAGAGGACAGGGACAGAATCATCAATTGCCAGGCCATAGTACAGAGGTGGTCAAGGACACTGAGTCAGAGCTGTCCTTATACAAGATACACCCTCAGGCCACCTCTTGCTCCACACAGACGTGTAGCAGGCCACCCACTGGCTGACAGAGGTGGAGGAGGCTTGTCTTCTCTTCTCCTCCAGGGAGCAGGTCAGATTGTGAAGCTGGAGTGGGCTCTGCAGGTCCTAGTAGGTCCCCTCCCCACTCCCAGCCATTCCTTTACTTCCTTCCTGCCCCCACTCCTCTCCTTCCTCCCTTCCTTCCTCTTCTCTTTCTTGCTCCTTTGCTTTCTTCTTTCCTCCTTCCCTTCTTCCTTCATTCCTTCCTCCTCCCTCTCTTTTTTCTTCTTGTTCTCTCTTGTCCTGATGCCCACACACCCACTCACTCACTCTCTCTTTCCAACACACCAACAATATACCACGCAACAAAAAGCATCCTCAATATGTGTATTTGGGGGGATAGGAGGTTCCCACTGGACCTTCGCCTACACTGTCTTACCAATACAGCTCTCACCACAGTATTACACTAGGGTGGGAGGGATTCCATGGAACTGGCACAGAATAATACAGCAGATGTGATAACTTTGTTTCTCAGTGGCTAGCAAACTGTGTTTATCTGCTCCATTGGTAGTAGAGGGGAGCACCAAAACCCTTACTGGAGAATTTCACACAGGCTGACCTACTGCGAGAGCATGTCTTAGAGGAGCTGAGGTTTGAGCCAGGCTTTGATAGAGCACAGCTTTCTATGTAGGGGAGCACAGACCTCAAGTTAGCCCTGGAAAGCCCCATCTCTTCATTCCCAACTCTGTGCCCCTAGAGCAGCCAGACCTTTAAATCTAAGACATCTGTAATTAAATCTAAGACATGCTGCTTGAAATCATTCTCTAAATTCTTCATCTCTGAGCTCATGTCAGGTTAGAGAACTCAGAAACAGACTAGGAGCATATTTATTCCCAGAATATTTGGGCTGATTTTGCGATATGATAGTTGAAATTATGACAAAATCTGGATATATCAGAGAGATACTTATCACCTAGGTCCATGAGTTCTCGGACATTTCAAAATCAAATATTTTGAGCATCTGCTTTAGGCATCTTAGGGATGTCTGTGCCAATCTCCTGCCTCTAGGAAATAGTAGTGCTTCTTTGGGGTTTATGATCCTGTTTTCAGGACAGTTGGCAAGAGACAGGATTGTCAGAATGTCAACAACATTTGGCACCTGAAAGTGTGCGATCAGGAAGGGGGCAAGCCATTACAGAGCTCTACCTGCATGCTGCACAGTGTTTTATGCATTGCCCTTACAAAATCCCTGTGAGTTAGGCACTGTTAGCATTCATTCTTTACAGGCCAGGAAAAGGGACAGAGAGCGCAAGTAATTTGTGCCTTTAATCACCCGGTCAATGAATATAGGGCAAGATGTCAGGTCTATGAGGACAGAGAACTTTGACTTTCTCCCCTACTATTTCCCAAGCATTTGCACAGTGCCTGGCACATAGTAAGTACTGAGCAAATACTCTGTGCATGAATGAAGTGGCAAGACGGCAGGAGAAACCCAGCCATCTGGCTCCAGGGTCCCCTTTGGTGTTGAAGGGGACTAGAATATGCTACCCCAAATCTTAGCACTTTAGCATGAGGATATTTTCAACAGAAAATAACTAAGCAATGGTAGATATAGGAAAAGCTCTCTACTCTGCCCCTTTCTGTCTGAAAGTGGGGAATAAGTTTCCCTCTGTGAAAATGCGTCCCTCCCCTTCTGGGAAGAAGAAACCACTCTTACTCCTGGAAACAGCATCTTCTTGAAGCTGCACAAACAAATCTTACTCAATTCTTCTCCTCCATTAGGTGTTCCCCCATATATTTACCCTTCTACAATTTCCTGCCCCTAGAGGCCCAAACTCTCTTCCTTTGTTTTGTCACTTCTCCACAAAAGTATGGCTCTTTGTTAAAATGGTATATTATTAGCTCTTAGACCTAACTGCTTCTTTAGCTTTTCACTTCCTTTTCTCTGAGCCCCCACCATGTACACATACAAATTTGAATATTAACCTCAAGTAAAATTTGTATGCATTTTAAACTGTAAATCTACTTTCGTCAGTTTAATTTACACAGCCCTGAACTGAACCACAGAAAGTAGAGGAACAAAGTGTTTTTCTCTCCATGGCACATAATGTCATTTCCCTCTTTTCTATTCTCCCCTGCGTTTCCCCATCTCCCCCTTAGACCAGTGGTTCTGAAACTTTAGGCTGCATTCTGGCCCTCACCCCAGATTTTGTGATCAGCAGGTCTGGGGTGAGGCCTGAAAATCTACATTTCTAAAAATCTACATTTCCTGAGGCGCTGATACTGCTGGCCTGAGGAGCGCTCTTGAGAACCTCTGCCTCATAGCATAAAATTCCTTTTAAACTCCACATTTTTATACAAACATGCCCTCGTTTTTCCACCACAAGAAGGAAAGCTACTCCCATTCGCAATGTTAAGGGAGAGACTAACTGAAAACACCCGCATCGCCATTGCCACAGAAGCAAACTCCAGCAGCATAAGGAGATGTTGCTAAAGTAATAGAGAAGGCCCATAATTTACAATGAGAAAACCTGGCCTCAAGTCCTAGCTCCCCCTTGCTCTAGCAGCCTGGCCCCAGGCTGTGGCCCTGAGTGGCCCTGTGTGCCCCTCATTCTCTAACAGGAGCATGTGGCTAGCCCCTGCCTCTCCTGCCCTCCACAGCTGCTGGGAGAATTCTGGAAGGAGCCAGGGACAGCACTTCACAGGCTGTGGAACTTTCCAAGACTGTGGAACCAGTGGCTGCTATTAACCAGTCAGCTCATGAAGTCATAATGTTGGTCTTGAAACCAGAATTAACTCTGTCGGGTGATGGGTGAGTGCAGAAGGAAGTGTGGGCTCTCTTTATATACTGTACAGCTGAAACAAAATGAAACAGCGAGATGTTTCCAAGTAGAACATGGAAATTAAAGCTATATACTTCCAGATGAAATATACTTCATTATCACAGGCCAAACATAAAATAAATAGGGCAGAAATACAGCTATCTGTTCCCATAAAGAACAGGGAGGAAATTTGGGGAACAATTCCTGAGTAACTTTAAATGCCTCTTCTATCTTTTTACTGCAGAGCCAAGAAGGGCAGAAAATTATGACAAACTAATTATTATGATGGATGGGGAGCCAGTCCCTTACGTTAGCTACACTGCTGGAGCAAAGAGCAGCTCCACAGCTCACATACTTCAATAGGCAAGACACTCTAGACAATAATGGGCAATACAGATTAACAACATTATGTTAAAACAGGATAATTATTCTTTTTCATTTCCTAGTTCTTTTCCATGAACCTGGTCCTGCCTCACATTTTTCTGTTTCTTATTTTCAAGGCACTATTTGTGTATATCAGGCAGGCTCCTCTCCTGCTAATTAAAGGTGATGTTGTGCTTGCTTTTCCTGTGGTTTCCAACAGCAGGGGTCCAGGGACCAGAGATTGATGTAACCACTGCCAGGAAACGCCCTTTCCAAAAGCAGGACGAGGTCATGGGAGGACCAGGGATACAAAGAAAACAAGCTCTGCAAAAATGAATTCGGCTTTTCTTTTCTTTTCTTTTCTTTTTAAAGTGCCTTTTAAAGAATTTTAACAATGCATTCAGCAATGTGGTGTGAGGGTGATGAGCTCAGAATTAAGAAGTGGGCATTTTGTACTTTGGTGGGAGATAAATTGCAGACAGCATCACATAATTAAGCAGCCGTTCAGCCACGCAAAGGAATAAATCCGTCCATTCATCCAGGTAGTCAGTCAGTTCGTCATAACCAGTATCTATTAAGTACCTGCCATGTGCCAGTCATGAAAGTTCACCTGGGGACACAGTAGTGAACAGTACAGACATGAGCCTGACAATTCTAAAAGGGAAGATAAAAATAGAAAGGCAAAGATGCAGAACGGTTGCAATTTGTAATGAAGTGCCATGAAGGAAAGAAATAGGGGCTGAGATGGGACTTGACAGAGGAGACTGCTTTCTGTAGAGCACTCACAGGAAGGCACCTTCGAGGGGGTGAGGGACTCACTGAGACCCAAAGGTCTAATTTGAGCTGAGAAGTCCAAGGAGGGGAGGAGAACCATCTAGACAAGAGAGCAGCATTTGGAAGGCAGAAAGGCCTGGAGCGCAGCACGCCTAAGACACGACCGAGGTGAGAGAGGCTGGGGCCGAGCAAACGACAGGGAAGAGGGGCAACATGTGGCTGCAGAGATACACAGAGACCAGGTTCGGCAGGACCCTGTGGGTCTTTCCAGGTACAGACGTAGAGTCTGGCACTTCCTCTAGTGTAACAGAAACACATGGGAGGGTTTCGCCAGAGGAGTGATGGGAGCTTGGGAGAATGGTCAGAGGGTACGCAAAGGAAGCAGGGAGCCACGAGGAGGCAGTAGCTCTAGGAAGAGATCGCGGGTGGCTGTGGAAATGGAGGGAGCCAGGGAGATTGAGGCAGAGTTCGGAAACAGGCTTGGAGACTTGCTGCTGATTCGGGCAGAGGTAGGGGTCATGAAAGAGGTGAACCGTGGACTACCTGGAGGCAGCTGGCCTGAGTGACTAGGCAGACAGCAGCGCCACTCTTACTGAGAGTGGCTAAAGGGAGATTTGAGGCTAGGAAAATCAAGGACTGCTTTTAGAGTCTACGGAAATCCTCAGAAATCCTCAGTGTTCCAACAGTTTGTGCTGTGCTTGCATGGACCTTAGGCCACTCTCATTCCACATGAAACTGTATCCTGAGAAGCTACCTGGAAATGCAGTCTGTTGGCTGATCCTCGGACAGCATCTGATACAAACTCATGAAGTCCCCCACCAGCAACCCAGGCAGCCACATTTCACAAAGATGTTACCACAGTGATGGCAGAGTGGTTTCAGTCCAACGGCTTGGTAAAACAAGGGAGACCTACATGCAAAACGCTGGACCATGGTTTCACCACAAACACTGCATCATTGACAATCTGTGATATTTATATCTCACTTTTAAGATCACAACATACTTTAAGACAGTGCTTCTAAACCCTTAGAATGCATCCAAATTACCTAGGTATTTTGTTAAAACAAAGATTCTGATTCTGTAGGTCCAGTGTGGGACCTGCAAGTCTGCATTTCTACCAAGCTCCTGAGTGACCCTGAGTGACCAGCCTTCAGAGAACAACTGTGACTAGCAGGACTGAAACACACCTTTCTCATTTGATCCTACAACAACCTCCAGATAAGTGCAATCATCTCTACCATGCAGATGAAAAACCTAAGAGAGTTTTAAATTACTTCTTATCTAAACCACAAAAATCAGTAGGATCTAGGATGTAAACCACAGTTTACCAGTACAAGTTACAATTAGGAAATCTGTGAGGCTATGCAGGTTTTAATGTTGTTTATTTAATCAAGTTGTCATTTTGGCAAATAGGTAAAAGAAAGAAATATCTAAATCAGATGTGATCAATACATTTGCATGAGGATCAATTCAGGAAAAAGAGGTTTGAGACTACCTATATTTAATGGATAATCTTTGTGTGTGTGTATAATTTTATTCATATTTAATTGAGGTATAATTTACATACATTAAAGTGCACAGATCTGAAGTATTCAGTTCAGATTTATTCGTTTTTAATTGAGATATCATTTACATACATTAAAATGTACAGAACTAAAGTGTAACCACGACCCAAACCAAGATATAGAGCATTTCCATCATTCCAGAAAGTTCCCTCATGTCCCTTTCCAGTCAGTTCCTTTATTTCTATAAACAATAATAACTTAGGACTATTCCTGAATTTCACCCAATGGAAATCATATAGTACACACTCCTTTCTGACAGCTTCTTTCACTCAACACAACATTTTGAAGTTCATAACCAGCATTTTTTATCAAGAAATATCTTATGTCTCACTGTACACTCTCTGCAGTTTTCCTTCACCATGATTTTATGGTTCTCCCACAATGAAAGTTTTCCCATTTGAGACTAAAATTACAGAAATTACGTATCTAGCAACTACTGAGCATTTAATTGTAATAATAAAGTTTGGCCAAACTTTACTGTCAAGTAGAAACACTTTTGCTGCTAGTTTATTTTGTCTTTTGTTGACTGACCTTGCGAATTATTTAAGCGTACATTGTGGGTCTTCTCATACTGCTCTTAACACTGAACACTAAAAAAAAGAAATTTCTTCAAGCACAAATGAACAGCAATAGCAGCAACATCTTTAAGACAAAGACCTATCATTCAGTCTACTTGTATTCAAATAGGAACTTGTTCCTCAACCTATTCTTGGTAGTAGCCCTAGCTACTTTTTATTCTTGGCAGTAGCCCTAGCAAAGGTAGAAATTTTATTGAGGAACAACATACATGTGCACGCACACACATGCACACAGCTTAAGTCAAAGATCCAGCCTCCTGCCAACCAACCCAGTGAACAGATGCTCCTGGGTCAGCCATAGCTGGCCATGGATGATGAGTCAGTTCAGACCATAGGGGTTCCAGAGGTATGGGTCATGTAGTTTCATTCTGCTAGCACCCTAGTTTCTGCATCTCTGTGATGTGGAAATTCCAGAAACCAGACTGCCTACCATTCCCTAAGGCTGTGACTGAAATAAACTCTAAAGCCCTACTCAGCTGTCTGTTCCATCACATACACATACTCACACACGAGTACTTGGTGTGTGCAGAGCATCAGCAGAACTCCCTCCATGTGGCTCCACAATGAAACAACCCTTGACTTCCATCCTGCTGACTGCCAGCAGCCGTGTCGGGGCTCATTACTTTGCTGACAGGGTTTGGGAGGAATCTGTGTTTGGGCAGGAGTTTGTTTTCATTTTGGTTTTTATTTTTTGTCTCTAAGAATAAGTGGTAAAATTATATTTCCCTATTTAAGTAAGTTTGGGGATAAACTTCTGTCATAACTACTGCTACAATATTGAAGAATTTTAGAGTGTAGCAAATTTTAAATTGTCTCTGTGTAGTTAGAAAGCTTGCCCTGTGAGGCACACAATGGCATGTCCAAGAGGATGAACATTCTCACCTACTCGTCTTTGTATTCCCAACACCTATCTGAGGGCTGGGCATAGCTCAATACCAAATAAATATTTGTGGAATCAATGACATTTTGTAAATCTGAAATAAAGTAAAATAGCACAGATGTTTGAAAGGAGCAGTAAAGCAGATATTCCTTCCACTGACAAAGGACAGAATAGTTATGTAATAAGTTAGGAAGACTATATAGAAAACTAATATACTTTGGAAAAAATGTATATCATGAAAATTTCTTTGAAGTGATCCTGATGCTTTGTAGGACCAAAAAAAAAATCAAGCTGTAATTTTTATACTTTTTACCCAGTTTCAAATTTAAGCATTCATAGCACATGATTTTACTCTAGATAATTACTGAGTGACAATCACATACAGATATATTCAGTAGCATTTAATCGAAAATGGCTCCCACAGGCATTCACTAATATATTAGAATCACACTTAGGTATTAGATTTTTAATCAAGAAATGATCATCCTTCTCATGAATACTGATTCTGATGGCACAAATTGTTGAAGATGTGAAGAAATACTATTTTGAATGGTAAGTTGCATTTCACATTAAAAAACTGATACTTTTGTCTGCCATATTTTTATTAACTTTGCCTGACTTGGTCCTCTGTTTTCTTCCAGAATCATTGTACCAACTGCGGTGTGAAAATGGCAGAGAAGGGAGAAGAGGAGAAGCAAAGAGCCTTCTTTCTGTTTCTCCAACACTGGAAGCAAGACCTCACATTCTAAGCATTTGCTTTTTCGCTCTCCTGAAATACCCCGTCCCCAGGTTTTGGTAGCATCAGCTCATTCTCATTCTTCAGGTTTTTGCTCTAATATTCTCTTTAGAGAGACCCTCCCCAACTACTCAGTCCACAGCTGCTGCTTTAGTGACCTTCCACCTCACCACCTTCAACTATGTAGTTGTGCTATTATCTGTTGGCTTGTTAATTGTCTATTTCCCTCATTAGAATGGAGGTTCCGTGAGGACTGGGATTATATCTGTCTTGTTCACCATTGCATCCCCAGTACCTAACCCAGTGCTAGGCACATGGTAGGCACTCAATAAATATTTGAAGAAGGAATGAATAAATACATGAACCCACCACTTCTATTTACAGAACACTTTAACTGCACACAACTTGGGGATCTGCATAAGGCTATTTCTAAACTCAGCATCCCAACGCTTAATGGAAGCAGGAGACAATTAGTCACCTTCTTTCAGGTTCATCAGCTATTTCTTTGCATTCCTTTGGTAACAGGACAATTATGCAGTAAAGAACTGCTCGTATGACATAGGTTTGGTTTACATCAAAAACTGGGATGAGAATCAAAGGCTGCTTCTCTGCTATCTCTGGAAGAGTTAATGCAAGGTATTGTGCCATAATTCATAGCAAATGCTGAGAGTCTGTGGTCAACTGTGTGGACACCTCAGAGGTTGGCAAACCAGGAGATATGCTCACAAGAGCTTAAAGTGAGGTGGCTGTGATATCAGTCTTTTATTAAATTGCCTACAACATCTAGTTGCATTCATAATAGTTTTATTTTATTTTATTTTTATTATTTGCCCAAGGGGTACAGGTCTGTGTCATAATAGTTTTTTAATTTACATTAATTCTCAGAGTCATTCATGCTCATTGTATACAACTGAAAAAAAAATCTACCAGAGCATTAAGATACCACAGAAGTTCATTATAACATAGTTTCATAGTATAGAATGGCTTTGCAATATGAATATCTAAATTCCAAAAACAGGTTGGCCATTTACGGGGTTTGTGACTAAGATAGATTGCAAATGGCCACAAATTTTTCCCATCCCTATACACATTCCCTCTTGCAAAGGGACTAAGCCATTCTTTTGATCAAGAGGTGGAACTATTTCTCCCCCCCACCCCCAGTCAAGATTTGCCCTGATATGGCTGCTTTTGGCCAACAGATTAACAAACATAACACTAGCAGAGGCCTGAAAAATGCTTGGGAATTGGGGTTCGGCCTCTCTTGGAATGCCTCATCACCCTGTGAACAAGCCTTGGTTAGCCTCCTGGAGGATGAGTGACCACATGGAGAGAGGCCCAGCTGTCCCACTGTCCTGGTGAAGGGCGAGAGATGGGAGTGATGTCATCCTTGGCCATGCAGCCCAAGCTATGTCCTCCCAGTCCAGAAGAATTTTAGCCAAGCCATAGAATTACCGCAAATACTAAATGATTGTTTGTTTGGTTTAAATACTATATGTTGTTAGCATAAGGTAACTGATATGATGATTCTGGGAAAATTGCTTAATCTCTTTAAGCCTGTTTCCTAATCTGTAGAATAAAAGTAATAATAGTATATTTTCCAGAGGCCTTGCTTCAAGCAGAAAATGAAACAATTTAGCATCATGCTAAATCATTGTAGGTACTGATCACATTAAATTGATTTCTTCCAGGCTTCTTAGAAGATTATTCACATTCACATGACATTAGTCCAGCTAATCTTTATCCATAACATAAAACTATTGCCTCACCATTTATTATTTAGGTTGTTTCCAGCTTTTTAACTTTAACCCCATCAGGATCTCATAGAAGCACCCCTGTGCCACATGGAAATGGAAGATCGCTTTTCCAGAGCATTTGGGAACTTCCATGAAACTACTTCAAGAAGAATAAGAGGGACTCTTCTTGTGGAACAAATAGAAAAATTCTTATTTATCCAGTATAACAGTCTGTTTTAAGCACTCAAGCTGGGGAAGGGAGGAGGATCCCCAGAGCCTGAAATCTTTGCTCTGGGAAGATCTGTGCTCAGTAACAGCACAGCAAAAAGTCATTACTCCAAAACACATGTATTTGTTCTGAGATTTAAAAACTCCTGCTAGTGATTGGCTCATGGCAAGTCTAGATTGAAGGGGCTGTTTCCCAAATTACTAGAGACAGCTCTGCAGACTATTAGAAAGCTCCTCCCTGGGGTGAGGTCCTCCTCATCCCCCAAGCAGACTCTACACATGTAGCAGCTGTCAGATTTGCAGAGCCCTGTTGGTCAGCAGGGCAGAGGCTGAAAGGCTGGGGCTAAAAGTCATGTCCACAGCATGCCAGGCACGCTAACTTCCTGGGGTGATTCTAGTGATCCACATTTTCAGGTGTCCTGATGGAAGACTAGCTCCTCTGATGTAGGCTGCAGTCTTAGAGAGTCCCAGAAAGTGCATTTGGGCTCCGGAGCCTCATAAAAGTGCTTCATGAGGTTTGAAGGAGCAAGAAACAATCAGCTGTTGTCCAGATAAGAAGAAAAGGTCCAGATTCCCATAAGGAAGGGAAAACTGTGAGCTTCATGACAAAGACCAAAAGAACTGGAGATGATTTCTGGTGTGTGTCTCTATCCTTCAGATTATAGGTAATAGGGATGATAATACAGAAACAGACATTCTATGCATTCATGAATTGGTAAGCTGGTTCTCACCACAGTCTTTGATAAATCACTTTAGCTTCTACTTCTTAGCAACTTGTTATGCATTCCAGCCATGCTATCTGCTCTGACCTACTTTCCTTACTTTGTGAGGGGGGAAAATCTCCGCAGGAACTAGACTCAATCAATATCCAAGTTTCAACCAATTATCAAGTCAGCTGAACCACAGTTTCTGCCTCCAACTTTTACGCATTCAAGAAAAATACAGCCTCTTGTTCTTTGAATTTATATCTTATTGTCGTTCTATATAATTTACAGAGTTTTGTTGGTAAATCCAGTACAATGGAAAGAGATGACACTGGATTTACTCAGCAAACTGCTTTTCTCAGTCAGTTCTCTATAGAGAGGACCTCCTCCAAAAATACTGGCAACGCTTGCCTTGGGTCTCATTCAATGGCATACTTTTATTGTCAATCATAACACATTAAAGTGGCTATTCACTCAGGCAACAGACACACATGCTGAATATTTGCCTTAATATATTTATTTTATTTGAAAATTATTCCCTGCCTTTTTTTAAAAAAATATCTGTGGCAGCTTACACTGAGAGATGTATAAGATAATGAAATCAAAAAGCAACGGAAAGGGGATATAAAAACCTATACCGAGAGAGTGGGAATATAAATATTACAAGTACATTGGTTAATAGAGGGGGATAAGCATTACTTTATCTCTGACAACACAGAAAGCATTGTGATCTGTTGGAACAACCAAAAGACCTGGACTGAGACAGAGCGTGGATCCCAGAAACTTCATGGAATGGGAGAATTTAGGCAAGTTACCAACTCTTCCCGAAATCCAGTTCTTCCTACCCTGAGGCTTAAAATAGACATGCCATAGAATTGTTGTAAGGAGTAAATAATAATACATATGTAATTAAAAAAATAAACACATGGGTGTTAACTATGATCCAGGTACCACTTTAGCACTTCTCATGTATTACTTTGTTTAATTCTGACAAGGATTCTATGATTCTTGACTAGTATTCCAGTTTTGCTAACTTGAAAGCTTGCGGCCCAGTAAAGGTAAGAAGGTGCTAAAGTCACAAACCAGTGGTGGGAAGCCAGTATTCAAAGCTGGGGGTCTAGATCTAGAATCCATACTCTTAACTACTCTGCAATGCTGTCTCTCATTGACTGAAGTTGAGTGCATCAAATTAAAAAGGAAGTGGTATTCCCATTACTCTTATAAGCTTCCTGGCATCCAAAGCAAAGAAGGAAATAGTTTATATATAATAAATATATAACACATACATTATAATAAATATATATAAAATAAAATAAACTACCTTTAGGAAAGACCCCACTTCCCCTACTGAGGTGCTTGGTCCCAAGTCAGCCTCCAGCCCTGACCTAGTAAAGACAGGAGAGGGTGGGTGATGGTACCGCTAGTGATCTGAACCTGTAAGTTCCACCGGAGATTCTTGGGGATGCTAAAGACTGTCAAGCACAGATGCCAGCCCTTTCCCGTGCTTGGCTGTGCTGGTGAGTTGGAATGCAGGTGGGCTAATCCATACACGAAGCTTCACTTCCTGAAAATAACCCCCCTCAACTTCTTCACTCCACAGCACTCCCCACGAGATGCCCATTATCTATTCTGGCTGCTTGTCAAGCAGTGCTTCAACTAAACTCTACCATGGTTCATGCTACGTTGGGACATCAGATGAGGGAATTGGGAGGAAGGATATTTGACAATTTCCACCATGCATTTACGCAAGAAATACCCTCACCAGCAAGGGAATAATTCAGCTCAGCACTCCCTGAAGTCATCAGGAGTCGAGGCCAAGGGAGTAGTCTGGAGACAGCTATAACATCCAAATGATAGATTTAAGCATCGTTTATTCTGGAGCAGAGGTCTGTATTATGCACTTGAGGGTTTTCTGAAGTACTGAAGGTTAAGAGCAATTAATCTGTCCACTCTTTCCAAACTTTACAAAATCTTGGCTTTCAGCATATCCGTGTCCAAAGAATTAGAGCTGAAAGAAACTGAGTCAGCTTCTTCTCTTAGGAAATGATTCAAGGGGGAGGGAAACAGCTGCACTTCATGCTATTCTGGACAATGTAGTCACCAGCGACACTGCTAAAGAGCATACTTTTTTTTTTCCCCCAAGATTTATTTATTTACAAAGAGTGGGAGGGACAGAGGAAGAAGGAGAGAGAATCTGAAGCAGATTCCATGCTGAGTGCAGAGCCCGAAGCAGGGCTCAGTCTCACAACCCTGAGCTCACAACCTGAGCCAAAACCAAGAGTCAGAGGCTTAACCGACTGTGCCACCCAGGCACCCCTAAACAGTGTACTTTATAAATATTTTTAGTTCAAAGAGGGAACCGACCCTTTCTTCTCACCTCCCCCAACACACACACAACACACATACACACTCACACTCATACACATACACACTGATTAGTGTGGTCAGTTTAAGTTTTAAAATATTAAAAGAGCACAGGGAATTGAAAAGTTGTTATACATTTTTAATTTATAGCAAAAAAAAATGTTGTTTTTATGAGTTACCCATTAAGATCTGATTTGTACTCTAAATGTGAGTTTAGCTAAACCTAACACAGTGGTTGGCCTATTGGACACTTAGTAAATCTTTATTGAAAAAGTGAATGAATGGATATCACTTATTAAGGCAAAATCCTAACATTATAAGTAAAAGACAAAATTGAGAAATTTCTATAATCACTAGGAAGAGGATGCTCATTATTTGTGTGATAAAAAAGGCAATTTGGTCTAGATGATTTCCCCTATCCATGCTGGGCATAGAATTATATTTGAGAGATAACTATGTAAATGCTAAAACTTAAAAAAATATGTGGAAAATAAAAGAAAATGCCTTCACCATAAAACATCACTGACGGACTTGAAATTCAAAACACACTGGAAAATTAGCAAAAAAAGAAAAAATCCTCTAACACTAAATTCTCAAAAATCATATCATTTAAATGTTAAGATGGAACTATTTTGTGTTTTTCAATAGTTTAATTTGCTTCTGTGACTCTTCTTTCCTTCTGCTACCTCTGTCTTTTCTCTCCATTCTACCCCATTATGTGACATTTAAAGGGAATGAAAATAAAAGTTTACATCAAAACTGTGTGAGACACAACCACAAGGGAAATTTTGATTGCACCACATAACAAAGTTGTCTTATACTGTCTTTACACTTAGTCACATCCATTCATTCAACAAATATACTTAGTGGATATCTCAACAAGTATTTACTGAGCATCTACCAAGTGGCAGGCACTGTGCTAGACACGAGAGATGGAACAGAAAACTCTTCCCCCACTAGATTATGGAGGTCATAGTGTAATTAGGTGGATAGCCATTATATGATCGCATAATTAATTAGTTCATTGAGACTGTGATTAGGACCATGAAGTCAAGTACAGATTGGCTCCTTTAAATAATAGTGCTATTTGAACAAAGGAGTATGGATTCAATTCAAGAGTTATGGGCACTCACTGGAAGGGTTTTCATCTGGAAGTCACGTGATCAGATCTACCTTTGTAAAAGGTCACCTGGGCCACACTGAGGAGAAATGTTTTAAGTGAGGCATGGGCAGATGCTGAGTGACAAATGAAGAGTCTATTGCAGTGTTATATCACCCAACAAATACCATATTCCTGGGAATAGGTTATTGTGGCATGGTCTAGAGTGACCACTAGAGATGGTGAGGGTAAAGTAACAATGACAGTAATAACCAAGGCTGCTGTTTGCTGTGCCATTCTCTGTGCTTGAACATTTACAATGACTGACTCATTTAATCCTCATACTCCTGTAAGTGAGGTACTATTATCATCCCAGTTTTATTGGCAAGAAAATTGGGGAAGGGCGCCTGGGTGGCTCAATCGGTTAAGCGTCTACCTTCGGCTCAGGTCATGATCCGAGGGTTCTGGGATCGAATCCCACATCGGACTCCCTGCTCAGTGGGGGTCTCCTTCTCCTTCTTCTTCTGCCGTTCCCCTGCTTGTGTTCTCTCTGTCAAATAAATAAATAAAAATCTTTTTAAAATGATGGGGGCAGAAAGAGGTTCAGTAAGCTGTCCATGGTCACACACCTAGCACCTAACAGCAATCAGAACTCAGGGAGTCAGTCCCCAGAGTTCAAGCTCTTAACTGTCTACAAGCTTGCTAAATTGAATTAGATCTTTTTCTGAATGCTCAGACAGCTACCTGGTTTTCCACAGTGCTGGCAATGTACTCATTTCCTGCCCAGTCCTTCCACTGCTATTCAACTGGTTAAATATCTTCTCCTGAGTCAGTTCAAGAGAGCACCTTTAGTGGGAATTCTCTCTGCCATGTTCTTTATTTCCTATGCACTTCCTACTCTCTCAAACAAATGTGTCTTGAAATTGCATGCATTGACCTAGTCTGAAAACTGGCCTTGGAATTTCTTCATATGAAATTCTTTTCTGTGCAAACCATGGGTCATAGGACAGAGCTCAGTTGTGAATTCTAATGCCTCCATTTGAAAAGATCGTTTAATGTTGAGAATAAATATTACTCATCAATCTTGGGCAGAGGATGTACGCTGAAGAAAATTGTTAATTTACAGGGTCACTTCACTGTGGGAGCCTGAACAGAAATGTCAGTTTAAAAGTTGTGACTCTAGGGGCACCTGGGTGGCTCGGTCAGTTGAGCTTCTAAGCCTTGGGCTCAGGTCAAGATTCTGGGGTCCTGGGATCAAGACCCAAGGCAGGCTTCCTACTCAGCCTGGAACCTGCTTCTCCTTCTCCCTTCGCCTCTCCTCCCCAGCCCTCCCCCACCTCTGCTAGTGCGCATGCTCTCTCTCTCTCTCTCTCTCTCTCTCTCTCTCTCTCACTTGCTCAAATAAATAAAATCCTAAAAAAAAAAAGTGTGACTCTATAACTGAATTTACCACTTTAGACTGTGTCCCATTTAAATGGACTTGATGAACTTAGAGCAGGGCTGATTGTGAGTCGGGTCAGACGTTTGTAGACCCAGGGGGGCAAGGAGACTCATAGGACCTGCCAGGTACCTGTAACAAGGCTCCTGGGGGGGGTTGGAAGGCAACGTGTCAGAGAGGGGAAGGAGGGGAAGGGAGAGAAAACTCAAGGTGTATCCAGAAACCTGTCACTGAGATTTACTTCCTGAAAGGAGAGTAGGGGAAGGAAGATGGTTCACACCTGAGCAGGAACTCAATCTTGAAGGAGAGAGTGTTCCAGATAAAATTTCATGGTAGAATTGAGACGCAAGAATGAAATAGGCCCCTGAGCAGCTGAAGTAGAGACTGAAGCTTAGTTACATTGACCATGCTGGTTCATGCATGCAGGGGGCATGTTCATATGCCAGGAGAAAAACATTTTAAGATTCAGATATGGACCAAGGCACCATTTCTGCCTGGGAGGAACTCACCAGGCTAAGTGGAGGAGTGGCTCCTTTTTAAGAATCCAGGCACATGAAAAAGGCTGAACTAACGTTAAAACGGGTTTGAATCAGCATTACCTTTCAGACCTCCTAGGGTAAGATTATCCTAATTAAGTTGCCCTCGTTTGGAGATTAGAAGGAAGTAGGTTCTAGATTTCAAACAATTCCCAGCTTTTCTGGACAATGCCTGTTACTATGATATGAAGTCAGACCAGAAGCCCAAAGCCATCCTTTCTATACAAAGAACACTATCTACTCGGAGGGACCATGATTCTTGCTGGCTCCTTGTTCTTTGTTCACTGAGGTGACCTTATCTCAAATTCAACTCCTCTGAGCCTGTCTGTACCTCTGGTTCCTGCTTTGCTGAGGGTCTCAGACTTGACAAAGGGGCCAGGTTATGCTTTTCCTCTGAGATGGTTTTCCTTCTTGATACCGTGGCTCTCAAAGTCCATTGGTCTCACCTTATCTTCCCTTCCACCTGGCTCTGTAAGTAACTAGTGGGCATTTTCCCCACTTCACCTGACCCCAGTTGTCTTCAGCCTCACAACAGATCTACTAAAATCACTAGCAGAGCTAAGAATCCTCAGTGTTCCAGAGCAGGGAAGTAAGACTGCTGCGCCATTGGGGAAATTTCCTGGGATCCAGAGAGTAGCCATCTTAAGATATTAGAGCTGGAAGGGACTCTCTGGTCCTATACCCTGAAGCCCAAGGTGGAGAGAGAACAAGAGGCAGAATTAGTCTAGAATTCACCTCCCAGGCCTCACCCCAATGCCATGTTGTCTCTGTAAATGAAACTACTTGGTAGAAATTCTGACAATTCCAACAATGAATCTCTTGTTTAGGGGTCATGCTACACTCCCTACTTGCATTCTTGCCCCTCCCCTGCTAAGTTCACTTTCCACCTGAAAACCGGAGTGATTTTAAAAGATAAATTAGGTCACAAGTCAATCACCTGCTCAAAACTCCCAGTGAGATTCCATAACACTCAGAACAAAACACAGACCCTTTACCTTGGGTCTACCTGGGCTGGTGCCCGCTCATCTTTCTAACAGTTATCTCCTGCCACTGCCCCTTCCCACTGTGCTACAGTCACGCTAGCTTTCTCTCTAGTCCACAAATACAGCAAGCTGATCCCCACCTCAGTGCTGGGAACACTCGTGTCCAGAGGGCTGGTTTTTCTCACCATAGGGCTTAACTGTCATCTCCTCTGTAGCCTCCTCCCCACACCACCACTCCATTCCACATTACCAGCTTTATTTTACAAGGGAACTCTGCCTGGCTGAGGTGATTTTATACATTAGGTCTTTGTTTATCTTCCTCTCTTACCTAGTATGCCCCACGAGGGCAGGAATGAGTTCTCATTCAACTCTCATATCCCAGCACCTAGAACGACACCTAGCATAGTAGGTGTTTAAATATTTGCTGAATAAAATGAAAGAAGCACAAAATAACCACAGGTTCCTTCTCTGGAATGAATGTGTTATGAAAAGGTTTCACTTTACAAGTTCTGGAAATAGACTACATAAACAACAAAAACAAGGAGGGAAAAAACCAATTTGTAGTTGTTTTAATAAGAACTAAAATATGTAGTTACTAAGCCGCATCTTATATGTGATATTTTTACTTCATATTCTGTAAAAAGAAAATTGTTGCTGCCAAAACTACAGAAATATGGTTTTGGTTTATAACAATGTAGAAACAGTTCTAATAAGTTGTTAAATCTTTTTTATTTCTGGGACTTTGCTGAATTTTCCTTTTCATGAAATTATTATTTAAAATTCTAGTTAGTAAATTAGTGTCAATAATTTAAATGAATTTCTTTATATGCAATTATCTTGGATTGGAAGGCAATAAAAGAGTTGGGATTACTTTTAACAAACTGCACATTTTTACCCCTTCGTGTACTCTACCATTAACATTAGGAAAAGTTGTGGCTGTGATTTTGTATTTAAAGTAGAAGTATTTGGTAGAGAGGGAATCAAAGGGCTTAAAAAAAAATCCACATGTTTCTCACATCCACCTTAAAGAAATAAAAACACCAAGAGTTCATGGTTTCCTAGTAAATGGTATTTGATTACTTTCTACATATTTGAATTTTGTTTTGAAGAAATTAGACTGGGGAGAGGACATCCCAGAGAGAGAAGGTGAATTTTAAGAAGATAAATAAATTAATGCATAATGCATTTTTAAACTCACGAACAGCAATCCGTTTCTTAACCTGGGGTAGTACTGGGCATTTTTCCATAGAAGATGTGGGGTTTACCTAGTGTCTTGGACTATAAAGGCAGTTACAGGAAAGGGTCAATGATAAAGGAAGAAGAAGATAGGTTTCTGCCTTCCCAAAACTATTCACCCTGAAATTTCTCCTTGTAACCACTGGGTGATTTAGTCAAATTGGATGATAATATTAAAATGTTATAGACAACAGTTGAGAAGTTGATGTATCATTAGGCTGCAAACCATGCTCTGGAAACAGCAAAAATTAATGATGGCAAAGTCAATGAACAAATGCGAAGAAAAAGACTTGAAAAACTGATTTATCTTCTATGAAAAAGTAGAGCAGATTAGATATACTTTATTTACTTTGAGGATAATGACATTGATCCTTTGGAATTCAGAATCAAAATATATTAAAGCAAACCATGAATATAAAACAGGGCAGCAAAATAGATTTTTAAAATGGGGCTCTTGTTTGAACACCTAATACATGTCAGCTTTTGATGGACACAGATTTCTTCTCTTAATAATCATTCATACCACTAAATTACCAGGAGCAATCCTACCCTGCCCATCCTCAAAATGAAAACCATGTGAAGAGCAGGCTAATGTAACAGAATAATGAAAGCTTCATAGGTAACAGAGTAATGTAACAGGATAATGAATGCCAGTCAGATGCATTCAGTCTGGAGCCAAAATTAGCCTATTCCTGAATCAACCTGTTCACATCATTTAGCATATATTATATTAAATCAAGGCCCAAAAGTGTACATGTATCTCTAATACAAAATCTTGCAGGAACATGTAGACATCAGGCAAATGTAAATAAATCTAATCCTAAATCTATTTTGATGAATAATGAGACCTAAAATTGTCTAATCTTTACACAATCTTATGAGGTAGGAACTAATATTACCACCAATTTGCAAAGGAGGAAAACAAGATACAGACAGTTCAGGAACTTTCCCCAAGAACAGACAGCCAATACCTGGTAAAGCCATATTTGAATCCAGGCACTCCGGCCCCACACTTCATACCCCTCATTATATGATTATACCACCCCTATGGAGATTCTTGAATTTGTTTAACTGTGAGCGTCTTTATGTGAATAAAGTTATATTTTTCTTATGAAAAAGCTCTGGGACCCTGATGCATGGCTACAGGCAGGGGGTTGGAGCTTCTCTGCTCAGATATAAGTTGCATATGCCCATCTACTAGTCCTCACCAAAGCACTTATCAGACCTTCTCCACCCAAAGAGCACTGCCTGCAAATAATTCATCAGTAATTAAGTCTTTTATTCTTTTGGTCATCAAGCTGTTTTACTTTTACTCACATGCACTAAATTTGCCTCTGAGACTTAGAGACTCAGGTGTATGTCTGAATTTGATATGGCTTTTATGCAAGTCTTAAGAATTCAGTTATCATTTCAATAAATATAGCCAACACCTCTATGTTAAAAAGTGTCCTGAGAGCCACAGAATGTGGACCACATGGTGGCACCACAAATGAAATGCTCAATTCCCAGTATGTCCAATGAACCTAGACACCCTTTTGGGTCTATTGCAGTGATATTGAAGCTATATTTAGTAAAACTGCTTGAAATGTCCTTCAGTTACATTTGACCAATACAACTTAACATCTTTCAACAACAGAAATGAAGTAGGTCTCTGAAACTAATGTAGACATTGACTAAAATGGAGTTGTAATGTGTAGCATTCAGTAAACATTTAAAAATATTAATTCAATTATTCTTGGTGAGGGAGGAGGGGGAAATAGCCCTTTAAATCCCATGCACAAAAGAGGGGAGTTTCTTCTTGAGGTCTTTCTTAAAAAGCCTTCAGTTTTATAGCTCTGGCAGCATAGGTCTCTCCTCAGCCTCTGTGCTTAGGCATTTATGTAATTCTGGAAGGACAGAGTATATATTAGCCATCGCTATTGACTTTGATAAATCACCTGGGCTCTATGGAATGCAAAAGGATATTGTAAGGAGAAATGCAATACTGTCTGTGATAATATTTTGAGGTCTCCAGAGAAAGGCACATATTTAAATATGGCAAAAGTCTAGGAGTGAGAGTATCAGAATGGCCAGGGTCTAGTTTCAGCTCCACCAAGTGGCAGATAGCAGTAGATGGTGGCCCATCTGCCTTCATCCTTCTGTAAACTTTTCACATGCAGACCAATGCATGCCATTCATCACGAAGTCTGTAGGTCATCCCAGCTACTCTGCTCTAAGGGGATCCACCATACCAGGCTTGTTTGTTTTACTATTTATTTTAACCCCAAAACCATACCATGAACATAGAATATTTCCATCTGGCCATGCTACAGAGATGAACTTATGTATACCAGTTTGTACTTATAGTGGCATGTAGTCAACCCCATCTTCCTACCATGTCCGTGGACCCTTCTGTACTTTAATGATGTCAGAGAGAGCATGTTACACTAAGGGTCAAAATATCAATTCAAGTCCTAACTCGTATACTAATTAACTGTGTAACCTTGAGCCTGGCTTCTCTGAGGCCAATAACCCCTGCTTCATGTGCCTTCCAGGGGGATAGAATGATATAATGAACTAATAATTTACTGAAAGTGCTTTAAAAAGGTAAAATGGCTTTTTTAAGTATTAGTGTTGCTACTAAAAAAAATACTGATTAAATACAAAAGATAACCTAAAATATGCCCTGTATGTAGTTTTACATATTAATATATGTGCACACCTGTTACAGATATACAGGTTTACAGTGTAACCTCAGTATTTATATGTCCTGAACATCTTCTGAGCTTTTGATCTTACACATTCTGGCCCTGTATAGCCATACTCAGTCCAGGTTATTATGGAACATTTTATTTCCAAAGTGATTAACTTTCATTTTTCTCCTTACCACTCCTATTTAGCTGAGCTAGAGATAATCTTCTTGGGGGGAAAAAAAAAGAAATTCCTTAAAACACTATTCATTATGTTCAAAAATAGCCATAGTCCACTTTAGAACTCAGTTAATGATAGATTTTCCTGAGCAAAATTCCCCTTTTAGTAATTTAATAGCAAAATGTTTACTCCTGGAAAATGCCTGTTTCCCAGGGATTATTAATCATACTTTATTGGGAAGTAATCAGTTACATAGTTTGTTTTCCCACCCCTTTTAGTAAATTGAAATGCTGAGATACTCATTTTTGCTATGAAAATCTACCCAGTAATTACCATATTTACTTTTCATTTATGGGGGAATAATCTGTTTTAATTAAGCCTAACTGAAGAACTTTTATCAGATGTAATTATCCCTTTCGATAAATATGTCTCCACTAATTACATTTAACCATGGGATTTATAGCTCTTAAGTCATTTAGTAGGAAACATAATAAATCTTTAGTAATACATGCTAAATTACTATAAATTAATTCAGATCATTAACATAATAAACAAATTAGGATAATTTTGCTTAATTAGTTTGGTGGTTAACTCAAAATCCCATGTAAGCTTCGTGGTAATCTTGATTTTAACCATTATTGCCAGAATGACACATTCTGAAACAGATCTATTTTAAAATTTAAATATAAAGCTGATCCCTTCTCTTAAGCCTTAATCCTTAGACAATTATTTTCCAAAGAGGAAACATAACTGCCTGTCCTTTAGCTTCTGAACTTTATAAAATTTTTCATAAAAATTACAACCTAAATATATTTTGAATAAAAATATTTTATATTTTCTCCTCAAGTAAGTGAATTTTCCTTTTCTGATTCAATAAATGTATCCCAATAAAAATCAACATGTATACCTATATTTTTGTGTGTACGTGTATGTTTGTGTATAAATGTATAATACATTTTAGGCACTTCCCTAGGAATCCTGAGGTTTAAGTTAGAGAAGGAAAAGTTTGGGAGTGTCTAGGTGGCTCAGTCTGTTAAGCATCCAACTCTTGATTTCAGCTCAGGTCATGATCTAGTGTCCTGAGATCAGGCCCTGAATCAGGCTCTCCACTAGGCAGGGAGTCTACTTAAGATTCTCTCTCTCCCTCTCCCTCTGCTCTTCCTCCTGCTTCTCTCTCTCTCTCTCTAAAATAAATAAATAAAACTTTTTTAAAAAGGAAAAGTATATAGTAATAAAAGGAAAACTAATTAAGCTAGGAAGCACTTAGAGAAATTTAAAACAAAAATATGTTTTTCACGATGAGTGGAAACCTCATGGATATTCATTATCCCAAGAGGTGGTGCAGACCAAAAATGTAATTACATTCCAAAATAGCCCAGATAAATTCAGAGATGTTAGCATTTGTAGATGCCAGAATCAGGACAAGTTATTAGAGAGGCAATATGCCGTGTTCTCTCCCACTTCTGCCAAGCAATCCCTCTGTTCTTTCCACTTGTTTTCACCCAGGCAACTTCTAGGACACTGCAAGACCCAGCTCAGGTGCCACCTTCTCCAGAAATGTTAGAGAATAATTAATTAAGTGGCTTTTAAAAGCACTCCCCTAATTGCTTCTGCATTTTCTCCTACACTAGTTGATGAATTTCAGACATAGGTGGCCCTTCCAGACAAAATAAGCCACACCTCAATGAAGACAGGGTGAACAGGCATTGCCATTGGTCAAGAATGAGCCTGCAGTGGCTCAACCTGCCTGCTCTTGGCTCCCTTGCTTGCACTCTTCTCTTCCATACAGAGAACTGTCTGGGCATCCTTCTCTAGCTTACAGCCCTCCCCATCTTCCTCTACCAGAAGGCTCCCTGGGTTTCAACAGTTCTCAGAGATTCAGGTAAGAGTCCTTCCCTCTGCCTGTACCTACCCATGCTCACTCTAGCTGCCTCATGAATCTCTGTCCAGGGCAGCCTTCCTGACTCCTCTAAGATGAGAGGGGACTCGGGCAGCATTTTAGTAATTGAGGCACATAATATTTTGTTTCTCAACAGTGAATGAATCAGAAACTCAAGATCAACATCTGAGAGATCCATTACACCTTGATGCTGCCTAGTGTTTTAGGCACCCAATAAATACATTTATTTCATTCCTTCATTCAGTCCTTCATTTAGGAAATTTTTTTCTATAGGCACTGCTTTATCTATCTTTCCCCTTAAATGACATGGATTCTCAACAAACATTTAATCTTCTCTAGGTTATCATTCAGCTTCGTGTTGGGGGGAACAATAAGCAAATTCAGTCCCTGTCCTTAATGAGCTGGCCATCAGTCAGACTGCTCCATGCTCTTCACTTTTGGTCCACTTCTCATTGTCAGAAAGGCTTTCCCTGAATTCCCAGAAGAGAATGGGGCCTTGGAATTTTAGACTGTCTTAACACTCTACATACTGCCTTTATACTTTTCACAATATTTGATTATTTTTTCTCCCTCAGTAGACTGAAAAATCATGACAGCAAGGACCACATCGGTCCTATTCACTGTACCATTCCCAGTACCTAAAACAGGTTCCTCCCATTAGTAAGCATTCGATGAACAGCCAGTTTGAAATAAGAAAGATCAAAGGAGGAAATTGAGTTAGGCTATATTATATATTATAGCTAGCATTATGAAGTGGTTAGTGTCAGGTAGTCATTCAAGTACTTTACATGTACAAAATCTTTTCATCTTCATATTAACCCCATAACATAGGAAGTATTGTTACTTTACAGATTGAAAATTTACACGAACGCTACAGCCAGATACTACTACTATTTTATAGATGAAGAAATTGAGATGATTAATTTACAAACATCACATTGTTAGCAACTGGCAAAACTGTGATTCCAAACCATGCTCTTAGTCACTAAACTATATGCATTTGCTATCCATAACTGTATGCACAGCAGAGTGGGCCAGAAACAAAGACTATTGCTAATCTTGAAAGCTTACCAGATTTTTTATGTATTACTGTAGTCCACATTTTGGAAAAAAATGTAAAAGTGAATAAATTTTTAAAAAGTCAACCAGACCCCTACTTCACACCATTGACAGAAAAATCAATTAAAGATGGATCATATAGACACAGACATAAAAGTAAAAACAATTGAATTATTAGAGGAAATAGGAGACTATCTCTGTGACCTCCAAGTAACACTTTTTAGAGAAGAAACAGAAAGCATAAACCATAAAAAAAAGAAAACTTAACTTGGATTTCATTCAAATTAAAAGCTTCTATTTATCAAAAATACTATAAATGAAATGAATAGACAAACCACAAACAAAAAGAGAATATTCACAATGTATGTATTTAACAAATGACTTGTACCCAGAATACATAAAGAACTCCCACAACTCAAAAAACAAAAAGACACACAGCCCCATAAAAAAATGGGCAAAAATATTAACATACACTGTAAAAGAAGACATACAAATAGCCAATAAGCTGATGAAAACATACTTAACATTACTGGACATCAGCACAACAGAAATTAAAACCATGAGATACCCAAATCCAACCATCATAAATTTAAAAAAAAAACTAACTACATCAAATATTAGAGAGGATATGGAGCAACTGGAACTCTCACACACTGCTGGTGAGAGTATAAAATGATACAACTTTAGAAAACTATCTGACAATTTCTTTAAAACGTAAACATACAATACCATTTAACACAGCAATTCCATTTCTAGTTTTTTATGCAAGAAAAATCAAAATATTTCTCCATAAAAAGCCTCGTACACAAATGTTCATAGCAGCTCTATTCACAGTAGCACAAAGATGGACAAAAGTCAGATGCCCATCATCATACATTGAGTATATAAATTGTGTTATAATCGTACACCTGAATACTAACAGGCAATAAAAAGGAATAATCTATAGACCCATGTAACAACATAAATCAATCAAAAAATATGCTGAGTGAAAGAAATCAACCAAACAAAAGAACATTCTGAATGATCCAATTTATATGAAATTCAAAAATAGGTAAAACTAACTTTTAGTGATAAAAATCAGATTAGTGGTTGCTTCTGCTGGAGGAGAAGAAGGAGGAATGATGAGGACGGGATATAAAGGAACTTTTCTGAAGTGGTATAAACATTTTGTGCCTTGATATACATTCACTAAAACTGACTGAATAGTATACTGAAGATTTGAGGATTTGGGTGTATATAATTTATACCACAATTTTTTAAATATTTTATTTATTTATTTCACAGAGGGAGAGAAATCACAAATAGGCAGAGAGGCAGGCAGAGAGAGAGGAGGAAGCAGGCTCCCCGCTGAGCAGGGAGCCCGATGTGGGACTCGATCCCAGGACCCTGAGATCATGACCTGAGCCGAAGGCAGAGGCTTAACCCACTGAACCACCCTGGCGCCCCATACCACAATTTTTTAACACAGATAACACCAGCATTAAAAAGTAAGTGTGAGGAGGTGAAAGGATACAAATAAATAACCATTGGTCCATGAGGAAAGAGTGCCAGTGTTCAGAGTAACTCTGAACATAGTGGAAATTTTTATTTTTAATTTGACTCAGATTATTATATTAACATTCTTTTGACACTTTATGATAAAATATTGTTAATTGCTTGGTTTCCAGCTAAGAGCAAATACTACACTCTGGGTCAGAGCATTATATCCTCCTTTAAAAAAGACATGGACTCTAAGATCAGATATCTTTCTTGCCTTTCTCAGGGTGATAGATACTCCCAAAGACCACATGGACAGGAGCCACTGATTTATTGCCAAAGTTCATAGAGAATGAAGTCATGGAAGCAGCTCAAATTTTACACATACCATAAGTTTACAAGGTCTAACTTAAAAGGTTCGACATTTCTCACCAGCCTGCCTTCAAGCCTAGTTAGTGTCCCCCTCCACCTACTGTGATGTGCATCTGTGCAGGAAGCCTCACTTGTTATCTATGAGGTGGAATGCATTTGTCATCCATAACTCATAGTCATCAATATAGTCATCACCCAACTAAGTGGAGACATCAATCTATTGTCTCCCTTATTATAGCATCCAGAACTCCAGTCTCACTAAGGCAAATATGCTTCTTACCAGCTTTCCTTACAGTTCAGGGATTTATGGGGACGTTTTTTCTTTGCTAATGAAAAGGAAATAAATGCTGCTGGCACCACCCTTCCCCTACTTTCTGTTTTGAATGTGGATGGGATGTTTTGGACTACAGCAGCTATATTGCACCATGAAGGAACAGCCAATATGCTAAGGATGGTGAAGCAGAGTCTAGAAGGGGTCTAGGTTCTTGATAGCATGATTAAGCCTCTGCACCAACTCTAAACTGTATTCTTCTACAGTTCTTGTTCTGATGGTGGAGACACTAGTTGGGAAAGTTCAAGGACATAGATGCTCCCAGGAAAGACAGACACATAGGAAAAACTGCCCTGAAAGCATGTAGGAAAGAACAAAAAGGAAGTAGACATCTCAAAAAATTAACTTTGTCCTGAGCAGGCTCTCCCTACATAGAACACCAGGTTCAAATGATTAGATAAAAACAAAGAGGAAGCCTAAAATGTCTTGTTGCTAGAATTTAAGGGAAAAAATTATATTTGCTTTCCAATTTGGCAAATGACTGTTTTTTCACCTTTTTAGAGCATGTGTGCATGTCTGTGTTTAAAGAAAGAGAGTCAGAGAAAGACACCAACTCTTTAGTACTCTGTACTTTTCTCCTAAGCTTCTGAGCTTCCTTTTCTACATGTACTTTGCAGTATTTCATCCATGGGGCATCCATTAATCACTATCCCATTTTTGGCAGTGACAGTGTCGACAATGCATCATGTCAAAGATGTTGCTGTTAATAATTAATGATAATTTCTGTAATGGGAGTGACACATTGTATTATACCCAAGCTCAAGATAACTGGGCCTGCCATCCCCTCTTGTTCTGACTTACGTTATGAACGTGGCAGACTGAGCC
The DNA here is from genome assembly GCA_002007465.1 of Ailurus styani. Lineage (NCBI taxonomy): Eukaryota > Metazoa > Chordata > Mammalia > Carnivora > Ailuridae > Ailurus > Ailurus styani. Next base: position 604,513 of record LNAC01000265.1, read on the forward strand.
TGATACGGGACAGAATTGGAGATGTGGGGGTGCAGAAACAATCATTGCAACCAGCAACTGGAGAAAGCTATGTTGCTAAAACCCATCCTGACTGAAGGAATGTGTGGGATCCCCAGATAAGGGAAATTATGACATTTTAGAAGATAAAAGTTTACAATTACCTCCAAAATAATAAACTAAATTATCCCACAGAGAGGGGTAACAGGGCAACCTCAGAAAACAGAGTGGTCAACATCTATTGTCCTGTTAATCTCTGAAGATGTAAATGATGGCATAAAAGGTATTCTTAAGAATTGAGGAGGAAAAGGAAGCCATGCTCAGTCCATTCTTGAGCTCTCTACTTGTTGTCTATATCAGCTCTTAATGCAATCCTAGCTTGCATCAGAATGTGTGGCACTATCAGCCTCCCAACTTCTCCTGCCTCAGAACTTCTAAATTGGAAGACCCTGGATTGGCAGACACTTGTTAATTGTCTACCCAATATCAAGTGCCCCTTCTCTCTTGTTACTACAACCCCAATTTTGTATAGGGCATTAAGGTGCCCAGCTAAATATTCTCTTTTCCAGGCTCCCCTGCAGTTAAGGGTTGCAATGTGACACAGCTCTGGTCAATGAGAATAATTGTCAGTTTCTGATGAGAGCTTCAAAAACTTTTGCTTATTTGATACTAAAAACGAAACAAACAAAAAAAAAAGGTAAATGCTTCCAGCACCATGTTACCTACTTCTTTTTGACTTAAATGACTTAAATGTGGACACTGAAGTCTGGAGCTGCAGCCACCACCTCATAGCCATAGCAATGACCCAAATGCTAAGGATAGCATCATAGAGAACTACAAAGAGCCTGGGTCTTTCATGACATGGGTGAGCACATGTCGTATGTGGTTCTATATGAAGGAAACCAATCCCTATTTGTTTAAGTCACTTCTGCATGGCTGTTTTCTTACCTGAAACCAAATATATTCCTAAGTGATATGGGTGAGTCTGAGAACCATAACTTAAAAAAAAAAGGATACAGATGATTGACTAAATGTCTAATACCATTTGGAACTTAACATATTCAAAAGAGAACCCTAGATTCCTACCTGCTACCCTCTCTCCAATCCCTTCCTAACCATAAAAAGAAAACCCCTGCTCTTCTCCCAGCTTACCCCCATCTCAAAGTATAGTAATAGGCACTACGACACTTACCTTGTTGCTGGCACCCAAAACATAAAGGTCATCCTTGACTTCTCTTGCCTGACATCCACTTCATCTGCAAGAGTTATTACCTCTAAAATATATTCCCAATCTACTTGCTTCTCTCTCTCTATTCTCACCCACTTCTTTAGTCCAGACTGTCACCACAACCTCCTAACTGGTTCTGCCCCAGAACCAATATTTAATCATGCATGTCGGAACATTCCATTCTCTGATTAAGACCCACTAAGAGCTGCCCATTGCACTTGGACTAAATCCTTACCATGGTTGGGAATCCTTGAATCACCTCACCCTGCTACTTCTGAAATCTCAGTTTATTAGTGATTATCTCATCACTCACTAGGCTTCAACCTCTGGACTTTTCTTTGTTCCTTGAACACAATAAGGTCATCTCTGTCTGGGGACTTTGCACTAGGTCCCCTCTATCCAGGGTGTAACCTGTTCATTCATATTATTTAGATCTTGGCTTAAATATCACCTCCTCAGATTTGCTTTTCATGCATCTCTATTGAAAGCAGTCCCCCACTCACTCTCTATGATATCATTCTGCTTTTTGCTTCACAGCACTTATCACAATCTGATATTTTATTGTTTATTTATATTAATTGACTTACAAAACCATTAGAATGTATACAGGAATTTTGTTTGTCTTATTCCTTGGCTAATCTCCAGCACTTAGAATGGTGTCTAACATATAATTAGCTCTTATCTAACATGTGGAAAAATTTATTGAATGTATTATTTACATCCATATGGTAGAACTACTTAAATATAATATCCAGATTATTTATTTCTTTTTTTACATTGGATGTGGATGAAGAATGTTGATTTCAGTCATGGCAAACATTCATGATTTCACTGACCTCCAAAAACATGGTCCTGATACTGCTGGTAGCTTATTGATCATGCTTTTGAAAAAAACAAGAAAGGACATTTTATGTTGGATTCTACTGTATGCTGAAAAAAAAATTTCCCCAATGAATGCATTCTGAATTTCCCCTCTTATTACATCTTTTTTTTATTAACATATAATATATTATTTGCTTCAGGGGTACAGGTCTGTGAATCATGTGTCTTACACAATTCACACCACTCACCATAGCACATACCCTCCTCAATGTCCATAACCCAGCCACCCTATCCATCTTAGGAAAGCACCTAGATCTAGTTAGTTTCATAAAATATTCAGAGGGCAAAATTCCTGAACTTGCCTAGTGATGACTTCCAAGGACTCATTCTAAAGTCTATCATTCCATTTGCCAATAGCTATAAAAACAAAAATCTAACATAGACAGGCCAGGGGATAAGTAGAGTCATTTAATTTGAAAGATAAATTATACCAAAAATGTACATTATCACATTCTAAAGAGTCACCAACCTGCTTTAGTTCAACTTTGTTAGCAAATTACTCATCTTAATTACTGCCTTCTTCTTTTTTCTTATCTCATTTTTCTCTAGTCACATTAATGGTCACATAATAATATTAGACAATGTTCACTAAGCTTAACTTCAAAAATAATGGCTGTTTTAAATCAGAGTTAATTAGTATGTCAAGAAGTTCAGGTAATTATGGGGCCACGTGATTTTTTTAAAAAAGATATTGGGTAAAAAGTCACTTTACCAAATGCTACATTCATAATTTCATAAAGTATTTTTAATATTTTTCTTAAAATTGTCACTGAAAACTGAATAACATGATTCTTCAGTGAGCATTTGTCATTGCTAACTACAGGTGAGTGAGCGCTCCCTAATCCTGCAATCACTGCAGAAAATAGATTTAACATTAATTTATGAATCTCAGTGTCGTTTCTCTTCCAGGTTTAATAGTGAATCATGGTTTATACTATTTATATTTCATCACACATAAGGAAGGTTGTCAGGAGCAAAAGATCAGAGTAACATAATTCTCCTCTCCTGTACCCTCATGAGCTGCTGCTTAAGAATGCTCACTGGTGTGAGGGGAGTTGGAAGGCACACTGTCCTTGGATATATGTGGGAAATGTTCTGGGACTTCAAGGGGAAGGAACGACTGTACTGAGGCATGTCTCTGAAAACTCCATACATATGAAATAAGCATCATAAATAAAAGGCCTGTTATCTTGGGTATCATGTCCTGTAAACTTGTCCACCTATAAGTCCTCTGAGGGTACCCATGAACCCTCTCTCAATCCTTCACAAAATAATCAGAAATTCAGAGTAATCAAGAAGGAAGAGGAAAAATAGTTTGTCCTTGTTTCACTGGTTCCTGAAATATATTCCTGTCCATGAAATAGGCCTATTTCTTTAAAGTCAACACTAGAAAAGAAGACAAAAATAAAAACAAGAATTAGGCAACAAACATAAAGAGGTACGTGGTAGATTCTCAAGTACATAGTAAGCTCTGAGTCACTGGATTAAACTATTAATAGAGCAACAAAGAGATTATAGGCAGTCAGACTTGGGCTAGGCCTCATGAGGACAGTGCTACAGGTGCTGACTGGCAGGGAGATGGTGAATTAGCCTTCGTGACCTACCGGGAAATCTTGGGTTAGGGTTAGGCTGATATCGAATTGAGAGACAGTAACCTATAATATTGCTGAATCGAATTCCCAACAGGGTAAAATTATAAACATTTTTAGTCTGTCAATATTTATTGAGTACCTACCATATGTAAGGCACTATGGACTACATAACAATAGTAGCCTCCTGGGTGCCTGGGGGCTCAGTGGGTTAAAGCCTCTGCCTTCAGCTCAGGTCATGATCTCAGGGTCCTGGGATCGAGGCCCGCATCAGGCTTCCTGCTTGGCAAGGAGCCTGCTTCCTCCTCTCTCTCTGCCTGCCTCTCAGCCTTCTTGTGATCTCTCTCTCTGTCAAATAAATAAATAAAATCTTAAAAAATAATAGTAGCCTCCTAAAACCCTGTCTCTTGTAACAACATGCCGCACTGATAATAGTCAATTGTTTACTGTCCATCTTCCACATCAGACTGCCAACTCAAGGGCTAGTCTGTCTGCATGTATCCTGACACTACTACCTCTCCAATACCTAGAATACAGTAGATATCCAAAAATGTGTTTGAATGGGTGACTAAAAGCTCATAAAATAGTTTGAGAGATAAGACATAAACACTTGTTATTTAAAATAATAGAAGAGGTATCACAAGATAGCACATGATGAAAATGAAAAGTAAGACAAACCAAGAGAAGAGGAATTTCACTGCAGGCTGGACTGGGCACTCCCTCAGGTTGTCAGAGGAACCAGACACTAAGTCTGTTCCATTTTTTCCAGGACAGAGACAGAGGCACCCATCCAATAAGGGAGGAATAGTAAGAAAAAAGAGGGACCAGTTGGGAGGGAGAAGAGGAGATAACCTATCACTAGGGTCTCAATTACCATCATGTTTCTTTTTGCTTATATTTTAGGTATTTCATGCATAAATTATTATATATAATTAGTGTAACCAATAAGACCCTGGGCTATAATCATTTTAAGGAGGAGCTGAGGACTGATACTCAAAAATCATCAATCAATTGAATTAATGAGTAAGGACCAAGCACTTACCTTCATACTCTCATTTAATCTGAATGGTGATCTAGAAGGTGTCATATCCCCATTTTATGGATGAGAATACTAAGCCTTGGAAAGGTTATGTGAAGTAGACAAACCACAATCCAGAACAGCTGACTTCCTAAACATACCCTCTGTATGTAACAAAGTAATAACATACTCAGAGGTTAATCCTGATAACCAAACAAGTAAACTAAATGGCCCTTCAATGGTAAGCTGATATCAAACTACATTTATTAAAAACATGAGGAACACATTACAATACAGAGGGGCTATGGACTACTGGAAAACAATGAACTTGCCTAAAAATACCAAAGCTGGTACAGCAATTATTCCCAAATCAGAAGGTTTCAAGGTGGCACAGGGTCTAAGAGGGGAAGAAATGGCAAGCATGAGAGAAGATAGAGTCTACCCCACACTGTGATTCCTGTCTCGCCAACAAGATTCTTGCTTAAATTAACTTCCCCTACCACCTCTATCTGGCAATTCTCACTGAAAGATTTACTGACTGGCCTAAGAAATTCTATTTTTCTATCATCAATTGCCATCACTTTCCTTTAAGTCAATGGCAAAAATATGTATCAATTACCCATCAGAAGGCAAAGCCCTCATGTACAAAACTGCATAAAGTCAGGCCCCTGGTCTCAAGGATCAAATGAAAAACAATTCAACACACTTGGGTTTACTCTTAGTGGAGTCACCAAAGTATTATAGGAACACATGGACGGGAGTGATCAGCTTGGCCTCCCCAGCTGGTTTCCTGTTCATCACTCAGCACAGGCCTAGCTCCTCACCAATATCATTAAGAGCCCCTCAGTAGATGTAATGGCCACCAAAATATCAACACTCTCTCATCCCTGGAACCTGTGACCATGTTATGTTACATAACAAAAGGGACTTTGCAAATGTAATTAATTTTACAGATCTTAAAATAAGTACATTATCCTGAATTACTGGGTAGACTCAATCTAATTTAATCACATGAACCCTTTAAAACAGAATTTTCTTTGGTCAGAGTTAGAGACATGCAGTAGAAGGAGAATGCAAAGAGACTGGATATAGAAAGGGCAATGGGATGAAGAATACAGAAAGCTATAAGGGGTAAAAGAGAGGCTCCCAACTGGCAACCAGCAGGAAATCAGGACCTCATTCCCACAGCCACAAGGAACTGAATTCTGCCAACAATCTCAGTGAGCCTGGAAGCTCAATGGGAAGAGTGGACTCCTCCCCAGAGTCTCCAGAAAGAAATGCAGTCCTGCAGATACTTAGATTTTGTCCTTGTAAGAACCTAAGTGAAGAGTCATACTGTACTACACTTCTGACCCACTGTAACTATAAGATAATAAATTGATGTTGTTTTATTTTTATTTTTTTAAAGATTTTATTTATTTATTTCACAGAAGGAGAGAGATCACAAGGAGGCAGAGAGGCAGGCAGAGAGAGAGGAGGAAGCAGGCTCCCTGCTGAGCAGAGAGCCCGATGTGGGCCTCGATCCCAGGACCCTGAGATCATGACCTGAGCCGAAAGCAGAGGCTTTAACCCACTGAGCCACCCAGGCACCCTTGATGTTGTTTTAAACCACTAAGTTTTTGGTCTTTTGTTACAGCAGCAATAGAAAACCAATACATTGTCAAAAATGTCCTTCTGCCCTCTTGAGACATAATTCATTCTTTAGGTCTTGCTCTAATGCCATGCCATCTGTAAAGCCCTCCCAACCTCCATGGGAAAACAAGCTCTCCTCCCTCTGGATTCCTATCACAGCCTGGCTGGACTTTCATGAGGGCACTTATTTCCCTCCTTTGTACTATTATTAGATATTTTCATGACTACTCAACTAGGTTATATATTGTGTCTGGTTCAGTTTTATGTCTCTTGTATACCCAGTTACATTGGCATAGATAAAATAAATAGTCAAAGAGCCATTCAGTGCATCCATATTTAGTATCCCTGGGTGTATGACACTAGCAGGCATTCACATGTCTTTTTGGCTGGCACCCAGAGTAGTAGATGTCAGTCCAAGACAATTCATGGTAAGAAGGGCAGTGTCATACAAGTGGAACAGCTCATTAGTGATCAGTTGACACCATTTTATTAGCCTATATTGACTGCTTTTTAAATGCAAATTGAATGCTTTCATGAAAACTAAATTGAAATATTACATTGGAATTAGTCTTGATAAAAGAATATCACAGATTGATGCTGAGACCATCACCTGCATAGTTATAAATTAGTAATGCATCCAAAGCCAACTTATTGTCCCTCAGTTAAAAAAAAATTTAGTATCTCAGTAAACCCAGTAATTTATTAAGAGACATAGCAAGTAACTATTTAAATAAAGAGCTAAAGAGTAAAATGTGATACTCATTCTTTAGAATGAACTAACATTTTAATATATGAATTGTGCTTCCTTAGAACTGTCACCCAATTCATCTGAATAGCTAATTAGCAGAGAGGCCAGAACCATCTGGAATGGAAAAATGATAAATTCTCTTTTAGAATGTATGATAATATTACATAACTCTAGTGATCTTATGGTGAAGGTGTGGAAACAGATGTCAGACATCATACATTTTGGCTAAACCATTTTATACTAACATTCATCATACATTATAATTATTAAACAACAGTTCCCATCTGATCTACAAGCAAATTGAGAAATCTCATGTGATCCCACAGTCCTTGACTCTAAGGAGAAATCAAAGCTCCCAGTGGATATATGACCATGAAATATGCATATGTGTATGCATTATTATTATTGCTGTAATTGCTTCAACTGATGCGCTCTCTCTAGGTTAAAAAAAAATCTATAGTGAAGTCCTGATTTATCTCATCACTACAAGGTGTCCTCCATACTTGAGTAGACTGAAATATTTATCTGTTTATTAAAAAGGAAGTGTTAATTGGCCAATCTGGTTAAACTCTCTAGAGGGAGAACTGGATGAATGGAAGGCTGTTAAGAGGTGCAAACAGTTCAGAAAAGGTAAATCAAGCTGTAAATCAAAACGCAAATAATTGTTAGAGAGAAGAAAAAGTAATTGATGGAATATAAAATGCCATAAACTACATTTTTGCTAACAATGACAGTGATAAGGATGTTGGGAAAATCATCCAATCCCTGATTGGCCAGGGATCTGATTGCAAGCAAGTTTCAGTAATTGTACTGTAGGGTCTATGGAATGGAGCTGCATTTGGGCATATAGTCTCAAGCGTTTTCTTCATTCATTCAACCAACCAGAAATCTCTAAGTTTCTACTGTGGCAAACCCTTGGACCAGGTAGTATGGAGATGAAAAAGTGAATCAGAAGTAAATTCTGTTTTCAAGGGGTCTGAGCAGAAAACATAACAGGAGAAGAGAGAGCAGTGGTTTTCAAACTTTTAGCAAAAGTAACCTCACATAGAACTCCACCAGGTAAACATGCTCTCTTTCTCTCTTTCTAAATATATATATATATATTCAAGCCCTTGAAATGTGGCCAGCGTGAATGGGATGAATTTCTAATTTTATTTAATTTTAATTAAATAGTCACATATGCTTAGTGGCTACCGTACTGTACAACAGAAAGAAAGTCTTCATAGACAAAGTAGCAGGGATTGGGAACTGAGCAGAGTTCAGAGATTGAGAGGTGGACCAGAAAAGGACACTCCAGGTAGAGGGAACTAAATAAGGAAGACAAGAACATTTTCTCCTGAAAAAAAGTATTACTTTTCCAAAGAATTCATATAAAATGAGTTAGAGATTTTATCTTGGAGACTTTAGTCCCTTCCATCCAACAATATGGAATTGCCGATAATCTGACTGGCTGACACACAAAGGATATTACTTGCAAGATAACTACTCAGTCATAGTTTTGCTAATTTGCTTCAAAGAGAGCAAAAACAGAGAGCAGGAACCAATAGCCATCAGCCTAGGAATGACAGGTTTTGATCCTGAGGTAATACTGGGGACATTTGCCCTCTGATTTACCACTACTCCATGAGTCTATGGACTCACACCCTTTTAATACCATGCACATACAAGATGACCTGGAACAAATCATATAAATTTGCTGTACTCTGTTTTTTTTTTTTTAAAGATTTTATTTTATTCATTTGACACAGAGAGAGAGAGATTACAAGTAGGCAGAGAGGCAGGCAGAGAGAGAGGAGAGAGGAGGAAGCAGGCTCCCTGCTGAGCAGAGAGCCCGATGTGGGCCTCGATCCCAGGACCCTGAGATCATGACCTGAGCCGAAGGCAGCGGCTTTAACGCACTGAGCCACCCAGGCGCCCTAAATTTGCTGTACTTTGAACTACTTTTATAAATGAGTATGGAATCAACCATATTTTTCAGTCAAATCATTTTTCCCACAATAATCAGTATCTTCTATGATTGAAGGACATCCAATCCGATTCATTGAGAAGATTCATTTGAAAAGATAGACTTTTGCCCAATATGTTAACATAGCACCAATTATATAAAACTAAAATGATTCTTAGTTTGAGCCCCTTGACAATAGAGATAAACAAACTATAAATGATGTGGACCAACTAGAAGGTTACAGAAGAAAACCACAAGAAATTTGTCTAATTGTTCCTGTGTTTGGCAATTATCCCTACCCTGCAAACCCTTAAACCAACACAAGCTTGACACTCAAGTTGAGCAAGCTCAACTCTGAAAGGAGATAGAGAAAAAGGAAGTATTTGTGAATCAACAAAATTCACCTTTACCAAATTGTCATCATCTCAATGATAACAGAAGTCTTGGTACTAAGCATTTTGTAAGTCATCTCATTTCATTCTTACAGCTCTATGTGTCATGGATATCATTATTCCCATTTAACAAACAAAGGAACTGAGGCTTAGGAGGAAAAGCTGAAACCCTAGCCAGTCTGACTCCAAATCCTGTCTTCTTTCTACTAGGCAATACTATTTGAAACCACTTTCAGCCTCTACTTTCAGTAAAGGAAGAAAATATAGCATTTATTGAGTATTTGCTGCATATGCTGTGCTGTTTTCATTCATTCATTCATTCTTTCAACAAATATCGAGTGCCTCCTCTGCCCCAGAACTATTCACTGATTATCAAGGTAAGCCCCTGACCCCTTAGAGTATGTTTTAGGGGACAGAGACAAATAACAATAAACCATCAAACAAGCACACAAAGAAATAACATAGGGTGATGTTAAGTGCTATAAATAATGAAAGGAAAAGGTGGAGGGCAATAATGTAATAGAGAGTAGTCTGGACAGATCTACTGTAGATAGGGAGCCCAAACACCTCTCTGAGATCAAATACAGAGTTTGCTTTTAGATTCTAAAATCTAAAAGATGAGAGAAAATACTCCAAACAGAGAGAGCAGCATGTTCAAAAGCCCTGGGATGACCAGTGTGGCAAGGGTATGGGAAATAAGAGTATAAGGTACATTCAGATTGGTAGGCAAGAGCCATGCCGGCAGTTTGTTTAGATTCTTTCTAGTCTATGTACAGGAGGAAGCCATTGGAAGATTTTTACATGCTAGGGTCATATGAAACGATTTACATTTCTAAAGGTTCACTTTGGCTGTAATGGGGGGTCAGAATGTAAGGGGCATATGCAGAAGCAGTTGTCCAGTTAGGGAACATGTGTATGAAAGTATAAATGGAGACAAGTGGATAGATTCATGGAGTATTTTGGAGGCAGAGCTGAGAGACCCGTGGGTTGGACTGAAGGGTGGTGAGGACAATAGGGAAAAGAGAGAAATCAAGGATGATAATCTAAGTTATTGGCCTGAACAGTTAATGGGTGGATGGGGTACCCTCTGTTGAAATGAGAAAGGCTAGAAGAGAGATTTGGGAGTTGTATGAGAAAGAGGAAAGAAGACTCTGAGAAAAGAAGGATTCTTAGGTTTGTGTTTGAACAACTAGACCATTATCTTCAGAGCAACCCAGTGGTTATTCTTATTTCTTAGGAAATAAGGAAATTGAAATTCAAGCAAGTTCAATAAAGCACCCATGGACACTCGTCAAGGAAGTGCCAGGACTGGGGTTTGAGCCAAGATGTCTGATTCCAAGAGTCCGCACACATACATCCTACATACCATTACCTCCCGCTACAGAAAGACTAAGGTTTTGGTACTGGTTTTATCTCATTGAGTTCCTCTTTCCTTATTTATAAAGCCAGACAAATAATATTCACTGCATAAGAGTTATAAGAATCAAGGTGATTAAACGAAGAGCTCTCCCTGCATTGTAGAGTTGTTGGTAAGAATAAAATATTATATTGCCAGCCATGGAATCCTGGCATGTATTCTTGATTTTGTTAACTCTGAGTTGTCTTGTCTTGACCACAGCCATACCCTGGTGTGGTAGATTTCTGCTCCTTATTTCACTTCCAGTCAAAGAGGTTTCCAGGAGCCCTGAAAGGGATCTCTGAAAGGGACTCACAGATTCCGTCTACCCCAAGTTTGAGACAGTGCTGTACTCTCAAATATCCCTGGAGAACTTTGGGATTCTCCATGCCTTCAGGCAGCCTTTGTGATTTGCCTTCAGGAAATGATGTGTCATGCTGAGCCTAGGGTTGAAGCTGCTACACAAACAGAGATGTTGTCATACATACAGTTACAGTGACTTGTATTGTCTGCGGGAAGCTTTCGTGTGCCACTTGACACACTATGGGAAACACTCAGCCTGCAGCTGAGTCCTTGACAACCGCCCAGCTTTCTGTCCCCTTTGAGCCAGAAGTGAGAGGAAAAAAGGGAAAAGAGAGAGTGACAGGGAAGGCCACCATCTGTCCTACTGGGTTCTAGGCAATGGGGTGAGTATTTTTACTCATATTATTTCCTTCAACCCTCATAAAAATCTTGGGAGGCAACAATTAAATATTCTCATTTAACAAAGATCCTAAAGTCCAGAATGTTCACTTAACTTGCCAAATTCACACAGCAGACAAGAAGCAGAGTCAAAATCCTGCCCTACATATACTTGACTCTAAAATACAGTGTTTTGTTTTTTTTCCATGAGGCCATAATGCCAAAGTATAGAATCATGGGAGAAAGAAGGCAGAAAGAAGAACAAAAGTGTTCTCTTAGAGTATGAATTCAGAATTCTATTGAAAATATGAAGTCACGAGTCCAGGGTGACTAAAAGTTAATTTGATTTTCAGCTCAGGATGTCAGAAAAAAAATCTAGGTTTGGTTATTGTGTGTGGAATGTAGGTTATCAAACTATAATGAAAAACATCAGCCATATTTAACCAGCCTGATTTTTATTTCCCAAGGCCATGATAAGGAAGGTGACTGAAATTTAGTTTGCATAATTGTAAAGAAACCATGTTAGGAAAAGAAGGAAGGCAGCTTATTCCACTGCTAAAAGAATCGATTCTTCTATCCAAATGAGAATGCCAGGTGAGAAATGGGGATTTACATGGCTACCTTTCATCCGGATGATTTGATTTATGTAAGTAAATTCTATACCTTTCCAGCTCCTAAATCCAGAGTGGTGCAGTTAAGCTGATGCATATCAGAACTGACTCACTTTCTCATTCCAAGTTGATAATTTAAATGCTTACATTTAAAGTTTCTATGTTAACTTTCAGGGTTTTAAAAATGAAGCAAGTTTCTGTTCTCCATCAGACTCAGAAGCAACGGGAATTAATGTGATATTGTCTTTAACGACATGTAGTGGGGACCTGTGATACATGTTGGTTCCCAATCCTTTCCTTCTCTTTAAAATGCCATAAAATGAAAAATACAACAGCTGTTTCATATTAAAGAGAAATGCAAATGTGCATTAATGCAGCTCCAGAAATATTTTATATGTTCAGGGAATTTATTATTTATATGGAATCAATCTACATTTTCCCGCTTAATAAAATGGCACTTGTTTCAATGGCTTTGTCAGCTATTTAAGACAAATACACAAAAAGAAACGGTCTAGGATCTAAGTCGAGGATATATTTCTTTTCCTGAAAAGTACAGAGTAAACAAAAATGTCTGATGCTGTTTGCCCAATAAAGATATGAAAGCACCACATTCTCCTTACACCTAGGTTAGTAGATTAACTAGCTCAACATATTAACATATTAAATAATTTCATCAGAAGGGTCAATTGTTAAGGCTGAGCTTTGTCACAGGGTGAACTATGTTCAAACCCAGGTACCTCTTATGTTGGTAAATTGTGTTTGGAGAAATCCTCCTGGCAAGCAGTAATGATTCCTCATTTTATACTCTTTCTATTACCTACTTTGGATGCAGATATAAATTATTTAAAACAGGAGAGGTTTCCCTTGCTAATTAATGGCAGGCTGACTAACCAGTTCCCATCAATGCCTAAGGCTTCATTCTATGCACAGCTTTCCAACCAGTGTAACAGCCCACTTCCATGGTTTTGCTGGGTAATTTTAATCAGTCACTGTGTATACCATAGAAACCCAAGAGCTGTGCACTTGGATGACCTTATTATCATTAGCGGCAAATTGGTTGTTGAGCACGGAATTTTTCATCAGGAAAGACTATGTGATTTCATAAACTTGGGAATAGCCAAGTTGTATTTTTTTTTCTGACTATAATTTATAACTTAGGAAATGAGCACATTTAGATTAAAATTCACATTTTAATGAAGAGGGATATATCTGAAGTTTCTTTCTAACATATCTTCCATATTCTTTTATTCTCCTCCAGGGAATAAGCGAATTGTCATCATTTAGGAATTGTCCCAGTAAATGAAAGGGAGGAGTGTTCTATGACTTTTGCTTCTGACACTGGAAGTATCGAAATTGGCCTCCTGGTGGTCAGGGGATCAAAAATTCTCTGGGATCGTGGGGAAATAATTCAAAGAGTTGCCCCTAAAAGGAGATCTTTCCATCCCTATGGTGGAAGATGCACATTTTTGGTGCTAAGAAAATCCAAATAACCTAACAGAGACACAATCACTCACAAGAGCATATTTCAAACAGGTCAATGGATATTAATTTTACAGCTCCGGTGCAGCCCAGATGGTACTTTGTATCAGGCATCCTAAAATTCCATATATTAAAACAGAACTGCCATCATTTTAGCCTCTCGGAGTTTAAAACTTTCTATATTACTTTTAATTTAATATGTAGCCACACTCTTATCTTATAAAAAATGCTCCTAGTGGGAAGATTCACTGTTCTTTCTTCTGTAAGGGTAACTTCTCCAGAGAAGGCAGTAGTTTTGTCATAATTAGTCCCTTAGCTTTTCAATAATCACTGAAAGCTCATTCTCCTTGTTGTTAGCAGGTACGTGATATGTAGACCAATTTCTTTGTAATTTCACAGTAATGTTGCCAAATGGGATGATGACCTCATAGATATTAAAGATGGTCTGTAGATGTGCAGCTAAGGATAGAGAGAGTGATATAAATGTACAAGCCTTCCTTTTTGCATGACCCATGAGGGTAACTTCCACATTTGTTACATTAGCTTTGGTTCTCTGTGATGTATTTGGTCTTGCCTCTTGTGGGTGTCCCAAGGAAAAATTGTGAAGTATGTAAAATAAGATTTCAGGCTTCTCCGACCCTCCTTGTTGGACTACCTTTCTCTTTCCTCATCCCCCATCTCACCCTAACACTTTAAAGAAACTGAGGCAGCTGGAAGGTACCAAGAGAAGATGGTAGAAAGAGGGTGTAATAGATACTGTGGTGCTCTTCAGAGGGCTGCTTTCCAGGGCCAACACATCCATCCCTGGTCAGCAGAAAATGTCAGCTAATGAAGATTCCTAGATGCTTCCCTCACTGGGATAGTCCCTCACCTCAGGGAACTACCTTACCCAAGTCTATGCCACTCTTGGGTAGCAGTCCACAATCAATGACTGGCCAGTGCTAGGTTATAAAGATCTGGTTCCTTGTCCTCAAGTGGGCCTGAAAGGCCATCCCAGCTCTAGAGCCCCTGAAGGATTGGCTGAGGCCTCAGCTGCAGCCTCACTGCATATCAGCTTCTCTTCCTGCCCTATCCTGCCTTCCTTGCCTCCTTACAGGCACATCTCCTGAGAGCACTTCCCAATAAACTTTCTGCACCTAATTTTTTATCTTTAAATATGTTTCCAATGAACCCAGTCTAAAATAGGGGGTTACCCAAAGTAGTCAGAGACTGCTGTGTCTTAAAGAAGGGTAGTCAAATTATTTCCCAAAGCGGCAAGAATTACAACCAGGAAGACAAAGTGGGTTACATCCAAAAGGTAAGCTATAGACTGAACTCAATAATCCAAAGCGAAATGAAATGAGATTTAAGATATAGGTAGAATGAAGTGTTTCAGGGAAAATTCTAAGAGCAAAGGGAATACAATATTTTATATCTGAATCTGTCCTACCTGCTTAATGAGCTGGTCCCCCATGGCATCTTCTGATTTCCCAGAACACTCAACTAAAATGCACTCTAATAATCCTCCAGTTTGAGGATCTTAGAGGCCAGCCACACTGGTCATAACCATACCTACTATCTACACCAGATAATGGGACTGTGCAAACGTACTACTACCCACCACTCCTCTCCAGAGTTCCATTTGAAATTCCAAGGTTAAGTAGCCCATCTGTCTCTTATATCTATATCACAACCCTCTGCCTCTCTCATCACTGTGTTCCATAGTCCTGGCCATGAGTCAGATCCTCTGGACAGCTGTCATTCCCCTGCTCACTCTGGAAGCTCAGTGCATTGCCAAAAACGTAACTTAGATTCTCAATAATGTTTACTGTACATGAAGATGGGTTTTTTTCTTGTGAATTTGTTTTAAACATGGATATATTTTTCTCTCAGGCACTTTTTCTTCCCTCCCTCATCAGGAGGAAGATCCAATATTCTTTCTCCTGCCTCCTTCCAAGGCCAAAAACAACTTTTACCTCTCTACCTCTAAGCTATAATGGCTAATATTGACTGGGCACCTACTGTGAGCTTGGTACTTTCCTGAGTGCTTTAATGCTTTATCTTGTGTAATATTGATAATGACCTTGTGAAACAGTTATTATTGTTATCATCCCTATTTTGCAGGTGAATAAAAGGTACAGACCTAAGTTTCCTAGGTCCGCATGATCAGAAAGTGGTGGGGCCAGGATTCAAACCCAGCCAGTGCTCTCTCAAGCAATAAGCTCTTCTGCCTTGCCCCATTCCCAGCATGAACCAACATCCACTTCACCCTCCTCCAAATGTTGAAAATTTCCTTTCCACTCTGAATGCTGCCATCCATTCGTGCACTATCAATAGCCCCCATAACACCAAAGCCCTTAGCCTCCCAGTGTCTTTCCCCTCATTTATTTCAATGGTATCCACTGTGAACCTTAAATAGTTGACTCCCAGGATCATCCTCTTCTCAAACCTTCAACTCTGAAATTTCCCTCTGACCACCATCTTACATCTTCTACTTATCCTGTTTTTTCATTCTTTCTAAACTAATCACTCCTTTCTCTCCCAGTATGGCCCATCCCCTCTACCTTCAGCTTTACTTTCTTCCCTGATGAGTCCATGTTCCCTGTTTTCTTGTCAATCCCTCTTTTATCAGCACCTGAAACTCCCTTGCCTTCCTTTCATTGCACATACTAAGCCAATCTCCAATCCTGAACTTTTCTGTTGTTGTGGCAGTGGTGGTTGCGGTTGTTTACCAGTGACTTCCCTCTGAGTATAGGATAAAATCCAAATTCCTAAGCAAGACCTTCAAGGTATTACATGGTCTTCCTCAACCTGCTCATCTCCTACCACTGCTCTCCCCCAGGACTCAGTCAGTATCCTGTCCACATGGAGTGTCAACAGGCCTCTCCATAGCTGTCTGTCTGACATGTTCCTTCCTGTTCCCCATCTGGTAAAAAGCAACAGGATCAGATGACTTCTTAAATGGACAACTGGGGGAAGGAAGAGGTAGAGGGGTGGGGACGGTAGTGGAGAAACAAATGGAAGATGACCTAGAAATGTTTTCTCTAAGCATCTGCAAAAATCAGGGTGTCATTATACTGAAAGAGCACCCTCGAGGAGACAAAGTGGGTAATGTAAAGGGTCCAACTAGACCTTCTCAGGCCAGAGCTGTTGATGGAACACCCACGTAAGAATACAATGAAAATAACAACTATCACAATTAAACCATGATGTCCCCAACAATCATCTAAGTTTCACTATGTTTATGTCTTAATGATAACACGTGAGATGTAGTTTATATGGATTAGCAAAGCAAATTATGTTGGGAACATTATACAATATAACTGCCATTCTGAGAGCTGATAAAATGAAGAAATGAATAGAACTTACCTACATAGCTGCAAGCTACTTAGAAATATGATAAAAATCCTTTTCTAAAATAAATGTAAAAATGAATAAGTTAGTTATCTAACATTTCACTAATAATATATGAGATGTACTTCCAAGTTCTTGTCATACTACTAGGAAATTTATATACTGATTATTATAATGAACTTAGCCATTAGAGCTGATACCATTATATATTAAAACCAAATTTACCTGATCATTAATTTGGGGTACTTTTAAAAGTACATTTATGTATACTGTCTCATTTAATTATCCATTATTTATCTTTAAAATGACTCCAATATCTTAGCTTTAGGTCTTGTATATTTTAAATTTTTGATTTTCTAGAGGAAAATGCATTTTCTATGGATGTAAAAAGAAAAAAGGTAAGAATCAAAGAGCAGCTAACAAAGTGGAAACATACTCTTTATGCCCTAGAAACCAGGAACTGCAGAGTCTTTACATATTGCAAGAATTTAGGCTTTACCATATATCTATTTTTATCATGAAAAAAAATGTTCGCACAGGAACTAAGTGTCTTTTAAGTGCTATGTGAATTCTCTTATAAGAGAAGCTTAGGAAACAGGTTGCTACTCATTCTTGCAGAAACAAGGACCACTTAACACTAAAGGCTCACAGCATTATGACACAGTTTTAGGCTAAGTTCAGGGGAACACAGACAGTAAAGACATTGCTCACAAAATGACATATACAAGTAAAAGTGAAGATTTCATAAAGTTAATGACAGTGATATTGGAAAGTTGCTCAGTCACAAACTCCATCCATTGACAAATGAAGATCTAGCAAAGCTAGACCAGTAAACAATAGAAGAAAAAGCTTATAAGCATGGTGACAGAAGAGGGATGCCAGAAGAGAACAGTATGAATGTCAAATGATGAAGAGAGACTTTTGAGGACATTGGCAAAGTTTATAATTTTGTGCTGCAAAATTCAAGTATAAAGTAAAGGCTGACATATCACACTATCATATCATTTTGCTCCATGAAAAATCAATACCAGATTTAATCTCAGCAAATACCAATTAGTACTATTAGTAGTAGTAGTATTGTCATTGGAGTAATGGGGGAATAAGGTCCATTTGACTCCTTAGCAGGAAGGACACCCCAGGAATAAATACTGAGACTTCACTGTCCCATTTTCAGATTTCCTGATGGTGCCTCTCCTTGGCTGAACTCAATCTGAACCCACAGGTATCCACAGAGATCAGTTTCCTTAGGCTCAAAGACAAGTAGACAAGGGAGGACAGTGGATCTAGAGGGGCAAAGAGAAGATGCCCAGCACACATGCACACATGCACACACCCACCCACACACACACACACATGTGTATACACACAGCCTGGGTTCTATTAGGCCAGATTCCAAAGTTCCAAGCTACTTAATTTATATGAACAAAAAATTCATTTTGAGGCTTGTTCTGTGCCCAGTACAGTTCTAGGTGCTGGAGGCACTGCCATGAACAACACCAAGAGTCCCTACCATGGGCATCTATGACTTTCATGGACCCCTTCCATGATAAAAAATATTAAAAATTTTATTTTATGACTATATTTAAAAATCAATTTAATCCCACCTGGATTCCTTATTCCATATTCATTATTATTATTATATCCATTTTTCCTCTAATTTTTAAAGAAACTAAAATATTTTCATGCACCCCAAAAGTATCATGGGTCCAAGGCACTGTGCCTACTGCATCCAATGGATAAGTTGACCAGCCCTGGTCTCTGTTACCATGGAAATTATGTTCTAGTGGGGGGGATAATAACAAAAAAGTTACAAATAAAGCAAGGTGAAACTATCAGAAAAGTGTAGTGAAGACAACTGAACAGGATATCTTAGAAAGTGATCAGAGAACTGGGGCTGTACAGTCAGAGTGTCCATGGCAGTTTCCCTGAGGGGAGCACACTTGACATGAGAACCTCGATGATTAGAAAGAATCAATCTTCTGAAAGTCTGGAGGACCTGAAGGAGGAGCAGATGATGTGAAGGCCCTCAGGCCAGAAAGAGCTTGGGGTTTCTGAGAAGAGTAGGAAGCCCAGTGAGGCTAAAGGATATCAAAAGGTAGGAAGAGGGGCAAGATGAAGGAGGTTGGCGGGGACCAGGTCATACAAAGCCTTATAGATAAGAATTTGGGTTTAACTTTCAGCTGGGGAGTTACATGGCTTGATGTGGAGAATGGATTATAGGGAAAAGCAGAGAGACTGCAGCTATTGCAAGTCATCCAGGTGAGAGAAAAGGCTGCTTTGCACCAGGATTATGAGTGGAGATGGAAATAAAGAAAAGGATAATGGATATAAGATGTCCTTAGAATTTAGACTCAAGAGGACTCTTAATGAATTGATGCAGGAGAGGAAGAGCAGAGAGGAATCAAGGATGATTTCAGGTAGGAGTGGCGGGTTGGCTTAGGAACCTGTGGGATGGGGGTGTCATTCACTAGCCCTGGCTTCCATAAACCTGCCACTCCACTTACGTTAGTAACCATAAAATATATTAGAGTCAAACAATATATTACAAAACACAGATTTACAAGGCTATGATTCTTGTACATCTTTTCAGGAGCATGTTTGTTGTGGGAGCACACCAAATTTGTGAATTCATGTTATTTCCAGTGACATGGAAATACTGTTTTGGCCACCATACTGCTTGCTGCAAACAGTGTTGTCAACAAAACCTTGGCTCTTGATTCCTTATCTTGCCCTTTAACCAATTGTGGATATTTGACTAGACAACACTTGCTTTATGGACAAAGCTGTCGCTCTAGAAGGACCTAACTGGTTCAAGATTAGCTGACCCATTTTGTCCTCAAACAATCTTTTGGTCTGTCATACTAAATTTCTTTTCTGTGTTCCTGATAAAAATTTACCATTTGTATTTTGAATCTTTCTTTGTTCATACATATTAAGGCATCTGAATTCTCATTCAACTAGATTACTAACCCATTAAGGGATGATAAACACAAGTTTCTTCTTATTCCCCTTGTCTTTTCATTCTCTATACTTTCTCTGGGTGGATCTCATGGATTCACTCATTCTGCAAATACTTGGCACTGTTCAGATGCAATGACAACAATAATAGGAGCTAGCATTCCCATAGTGCTCACAATGTGTTGGCAGCATTCATTTCATCTTCAAGATGATCCTGTAAGATATATACTAATGTTATCCTCATGTTAAAAATAAAAACAAACCCTGAAGGTTAAGGTATACTAAGGAACTTGACCAAGGGCGCAGCTAGTGTCCTGTGGAGCCACAATTCACACCCAGATAATGGGACTCCAGTGTCCATGTGTTGCAAAAACCCCCTAAACTGTCTCCTCATTAGCTTTGGTCATGCATCTGAATTACAGACCCAAATATCCAGTTTCTTAATTTCTATTTGGATGGCACACAAGAAACTAAAATTCAAAGTACTTAAGCTTATCTTTCTCCCTACAGGTGTTCCTTCCCCTCATAAGCCTCAATAAATGGTGTTTCATCCATCCAGCTGAGCAAGTTAGAAACTTTGATGTCTTTCTTGACTTTGCCCCAGCAAATTTCATCCCCAGCCAGCATCTAACCATTGATAATGTCCTGTCTCTTTTACCTTTTTGGTGTCTTTCAAATTTATTCATTTCCCCATCCTCACTATTCTAACTTCATTCTAGTCCTCACTCTTTGCTACCTGATTTTACTACAGTAAACTCCTGGTCTCTGCTGATAATAAGGGTCCTATCTGTACTGAAAAGACTGAGCCCACGATCGGGAGCAATGGAACTAGTTTTGTGGCTGATAGTGATGTTAGTGTTGTGGTTGTTTGGTGATGTCTGTCATGGGAAAAATGAGCAGGTGGTGGCACTTGTACCAGGACTTGCTAGCCTTGCCCTAGCATTCTAACACAATATTTAATACATGGACAGTACATAATAAATGATGCAGAATGAATGAAAAAATGAATATGAATCTTACTGTCTCTGAGACACTAAGCACAAGTTACTCAACAGTTGTGTATTGGGATGGATCCTCTTGGTTGCTAATGATAATAACAGATCATTTCATTTCTACTAATCCAATCTAATTTAACAGTTTTCAAAAACTTCTTGTTTTGTGCCATATCTGTTAATGTACGACAAGTCTCTTAAATTTCTCTCTCATCTCCACCTAGTATCCCTGCCCCATACCACCATGTGCCCTATAGCTGGCTATGGGTAGCCTGGTTACTTTAAATTTTGACAATCTACCCATGGAAAATTCTACATATCCACTTTATTATTTGTCCTCAATATTTAAGCTGTTCCACTGATAATATGAACATATAACATACAGGAAGAACCAGTGACATGTAGAAACACCAACCTCTCGGTCCTTCAGAAGTTTAGATATGACTGCTATGTCAGGCTTTCACCTGGGTTTGGAGACTAATGTTTTCTTGGCCACCATAGTCTAGCCATTAACCTCTTGAAATATGTTCTGACCTTCTTAATAGGGTTTCTTTTTGTCTATCAGTCTACTCCCTCAACATGTCAGATATTTCCCCTGCATATGATGAATACTTTATATTTAGCTAACTGCTTTATTTTTACTTCTCAGGCAAAGTGAGCTTTTTATATATTAAATTGTTTGGTAGAAATAAAAAGGTATTATTTTATTCTATATCCTTGTTCTTGATACAGTCAACAGGCACAGTCACTAATTCTCATTTAATTTATAAAGGTTACAGTGGTTTGTTGGGCTGCCTCCCTCAAGATTCAAAGAGCTTACTAATAATGCAGAGCTGCTGAACCATAGCATCTACTGGTCTGTAAAACTAAAGACATTTTAACATTTGCGGGACTCCAGTCTGCTGCAATTAATTCTGATCAGATGTCCACAGTCCAGAGTTATTATTAGCTGGAGAGTGTCAGAAAGCGCTGGCCATTTTGAAGGTGAATCTTCACAAGTGCACTTTGTTGTTGCAAATAATTAGGAGTTAACATTTGAGTTTATATAAAAGATTGAGGATGGATAGAAAAAGGTGTTTCTGCAATTAGTCAATTTTTTTGCTGTTTTGGCTTTTCTTTTGCCATGGAAAATCAACCTGCTTATATAATTCATATATGTCAAATAGCATAAGTGCTTCTCAAGTTATAACTAACTCAGCTAGC
Source organism: Ailurus styani (assembly GCA_002007465.1). NCBI lineage: Eukaryota > Metazoa > Chordata > Mammalia > Carnivora > Ailuridae > Ailurus > Ailurus styani. Next base: position 626,597 of record LNAC01000265.1, read on the forward strand.
TGAAAGGGAGCTTCAGATATTCAGAGAAAGTGAATGCATAGGCAAAGAATTATATATGTCTCAATCTTTTTCTAACCAGGACATTGGAATCATGAGTAGCATGAGAAAGGAGGTGTCAAGGCCCAAGATTTCAGACAGGGTCTTCTCCCTGAAGTTTCTGGGGCAGAACAAGCCCAGAGACAATAGGGAGATTTGAGGCCAATAACCAAGAACCGAAAATCAGACAGAAGTTTGGAATGGGGCCACACAGTGTCAGGCAAGTGAAGGACAAGCACAGAAGCCACTGGATATTATTAAGCCAATCAATATGATCCTTTTTTGGGACTCCCATAAAGTTTTATTAGTCACTTACAAGGTGGGTGGGGAGAGGGTTAGGGACACACAAGTCACAAAATGCTGCAAAGAATTATTAAACCTATTCTATGCAAGGAAATTTAATAGTTGAAGTAGCATATACAGAGTAGCATATACAATAGTTGAAATAGCATATATGAAGCCTATACAAAGTAGCATAGACAAAGCATATTTAATGTCAACTTGTTCTCAAGAAACATACAGACTGGTAGGGAGTCGGTGGTGAAGGAGAGCCACATGAATCAAAATGAAGCACATAGCATAATGAGGAGCACAGCATTCAAATCACACCATCCTGGGTTCAGTTCTGAGTCTGGCATTAACTCTCTATATAACCTTAGGCCAAAATAAGACAAAACAGAAACCAACCCGGAGCTAATCTCATGAGGTTGTTGTAGGAGTTAAATGAGAGATGTAGGGCGCCTGGGTGGCTCAGTGGGTTGAAGCCGCTGCCTTCGGCTCAGGTCATGATCCCAGGGTCCTGGGATTGAGGCCTGCGTCGGGCTCTTTGCTCAGCGGGGAGCCTGCTTCCTCCTCTCTCCTCTCTCTCTGCCTGCCTCTCTGCCTACTTGTAATCTCTCTGTGTGTGTCAAATGAATAAATAAAATCTTTAAAAAAAATAAAAAAAAATAAATGAGAGATGTAGGGCAGAAAAAAAGAAAAAAAGGAAAAAAATATACATATATATAATGTATCTATAATGGTTTGGGGAGCAGACAATAAGTACACATTCATTGATAAGTAGCAATAGTAGCAGCTGCAACCATGGTATAAGGAGTATGATTTGTAATGAAGTAGAAATATCAACAAAGCATTATTGGCAGCACACAGGCAGGAGAAACCTATTTAAACTAGAAAATCTATAATGATATTTCACAATATCCAGTCTTCCCTGTCTCAGTAAATGCTAAATCCATTTGCACAGGCCAAAAATCTCAGTGTTATCTTTGGCTTCTCTTTCTATCATACCTCAAGCTCAACCATCAGCAAATCCTGTTTGCTCTATCTTCAAATAGATTTAGAATTCATTCACTGCTCCCTACCTCTCCCACTACCCATCTCCTTCAAATACCATCTCTCACCAGGATTCTTCAATGACCCCTAAGCTGGTCTCCCTGCTTCTGCTCTTTCCTCCTATCACCTGTTCTCAATGCAACGGTGACAGGGGTCCTTCTAAAATCTGAGATCACGTCTCCTCTGCTCAGAATCTTCCGAAGGTGTCCCATCTTACAGAAAGTAAAACTCTAGGTGCTTAAGATGCCTGCTAGACTCTCAGGATTCAGCCCCCTGCTTTGTGTCTGCCCACATTCCCCATCACTCATTCCCTCTCTAATTCTATTCCTGATATGTTGATCTTATGTTCCTTGACCACATCCACATGCTCCTGCTTTAGTCCTTTGCATTTCTGTTTGTGTTAGTTTGGACCCTCCAAGAAGCAGATGCCAAGATGGGGTTAGAAATGTATTGAGGGGAAATGCGGGTGAAGGATAAAGGGGATGGACAGGAGAAGATGGGAAGGGCCTTTGACCACAGTGCCAATCTGACATCTGTAAGGTAAGGAAAGAGGATTGAGCAGGAAGGATTCAGACTGCAATGGGAGTTTCCTAAGGGAGATTCCTAAGGGAGTTTCTGGCAAGCCAGTGGGGTGTCTCTGAGCCTCAGTTGCCTATCAGAGGTGTCCTCATCTCATGGAATAGTCCTGAATTAGTACTCCACTATGCTCAATTACTGGCTAGGAGAGGATCAGGGGAAGTGTGACCTCCATGTGAATATGGTGGTGGGTCCAGAAGGTGGCAACTAGACTGTAGTCAACTATGTTCCCCAGGAGAAAACCTATGCCATCACAGTGCTCCCTTTACCTAGAATTTTTTTTTTACCAGATATCAGCATGGTTAGCCTCCTCACTTCCTTTAGGTCTCTGTTCAAATGTTACCTTATCAGTGAGTCTCCCCTGATTACCCAAATAAAGCAGTAACCCCCCACCATGGCACTCCCTAGCCACGTGACCCTGGTTTACTTTTCTCCATGGTGCTTCTCTCCATCTAACATATTGTTTGTTATTTCTCCTCCTACAAGAGTGTAAGGTTCATGAAGGCAGAAATCTGTTTTGTCATATTCCCAGTGTTTAGAATAACACAAATAATACATGATACACAGAACTTGCTCAATACATACACTGTAAACAAATAAATTTTAAAAGACACAGGTTAATTTCCTTGTGCACACATTTAAATTCCCTGCTGATTTTAGCATCTGATCTCCCCATATAATGTTATTTAATCTTCTACACAAGAACAATAAGCAAAACTATTAATACATATTCATGTATAGAGGCTTAATATTAAGACACAAAGAAATAAATCACATAGTTAAGCAGAATCCTTTAGAATTCTCTATGTAGGGGCGCCTGGGTGGCTCAGTTGGTTAAGTGTCTGCCTTCAGCTCAGGTCATGATCCCAGTATTCTGGGATAGAGTCCCACATAGAGCTCCCTGCTCAATGCAATAGAAGTCTGCTCTTCAACAATTCTGTGGGACATGCTCCAAATCACTGCTCAATAATTCTATAGGAGATTCCCCTATCATGGCCTCTGTTTGAGGGAGTTCCAGTGGTCTCCTCAAGGCCTGAGACAATTTTGCTACTGCCTAAACTCACATAACATCATAAAGAGATGAAAACTAACAGTTGTTTGGTGCCAGGTACCATGCTAAATACATAAAGTAGCTCATATAATCACTATAATGATATTGTAAGGTGGTATTACTATATGCTTTTTATAGATAATGAACTTGAGGCTCACAGAGATGAAATAACTTACATACTCACATACCTCATAAATATAAAGTCAGAATTCAAACCTAAGGAACCCTGATTCTTTCCACTCCATTTATACAATGGAAACAATTTCCAGAGCAGGAGTTATTCCCAGGAAGCAACACTAAACCCCAACCTATCTTAGTTATCTCAGGCTGCTATAACAAAGTACCATAGACTGAGTGGCATAAAAATAACAGAAATTTATTTCTCACAGTTCTGGAGGCTAGAAGTCTGAGATCAAGGTGCCAGCATGATTGAGTGAGGGCCCTCTCCCTGATAGTACACCTACTGCTGTGTCCTCACATGATAGAATGGATGAGAGTTCTCTGGGGTGTCTTTATAAAGGAACAAATCCCATTCTTGAGGGGTCTACCCTCATGATCTAATTATCTCCCAAAAGCCCCACTTCCCAATATCACCCCACTGGGGGTTAGGATTTCAACATAAGAATTTTGAGAGACAAAAACATTCATTCCATAACATTCCTTATCCCAGGAAAGAGAATTGATGACATGTACGTGGCTGGACTGCTACAGACAACTGATTGCTAAGTGCCCTCCAGTGCCTTCCTGGGGGACTGAAGTGTTTATACTGTGGTTAGACTGTGTCTTTCTCACCATTGCATGTTGTGTATGGGGTATAGTTTTTTTCTGTAGTTCACAAGTGTTCAGATCAATAAGAATTTGTACTCAAGGAGCTATGCTCAATTCACATCTAAGGAGACTACCCACACTCAGATCTGAATTCAATGAAGAGATCCTTGATACCTAATGCTGCAATATGATGTAATTTGGCAGGGGTCTTAGAAAAGAGTGAGTGTAATTTGCATGTAGGAGGAGGTATGTAAATAATTCATGGCCAGAGAGTGAACTGTGGTAGATTTAGGATCGCCATAAATTTTTTGAGTAGTAATCCTCTTCCCTTGGAATCTCAGCTGGCGTTTGTGGCTTGTTCAAACAATTAAATGAAACAGAAGTGATATTTGGCGTCTTCCAAGACTAGGTCATAAGAAGGCCTGCAGCTTGATGATTCACAGGCCTATACCCCTGGGGCAAACAATACATCATATGTTAATTAAAAAGAAGAAGAAGAAGAAGAAGAAGGCGGCTTACAGCTTACACCCCTTAGAATGTTTACTCTGGGTGAAGTCAACCATCAGGTAAGAAATCTGACTGTTCTGAGACTGTCTTGCTACTCATGCTTGACATATGGAAAGAGTGAGAAGAAAGAAAGGAAGAGAGAGAGAAAGAGAGAGATGCAGAAAGAGAGATGCCTGACCAGCTCCAGGCCATCCATCTCAACCCAAGCACCAAATATGGGACTGAAGTTCTCTTAAACATTCCAACTCCACAAGACAGCATGTGGAAGAAGCAAGGAACCCAGCCTACAGCTAGAACCAAGGCCCTACAACCAAGGTATACAACTCCAGTGGAGCTGTTTCAACCATCTCTTACCATGTAAGTACTCCATCTGAGACTTTAGTCATCAAGATGCAGAGATAAGCTACCCTCACTATGCCTAGCCTAAATTTCTGATCCACAAAATTATGAGCTTAACAAAATGGTTGTTTTCTGCTACTAACGTTTTTTTATTTGGAGTGGGGTGTAGTTGTTAGACAGCAATGGGTAACTGGAAAATAGTGTTCTAAGGACCCCCCTAAGGGAAGCGATGCCCCATCACTAACTAGTTGTTTGCAATGGTCATTTTATTAAAATCAATAGTATGTTCAATATCATTCATTATTAATCTTATCATTAAAGTAATGCAGGTTTATTAGAAAATATATAAAAGCATAAAAAAGAAAAATAAAATCACCTACAGTTCTACCATCCAGGGATACATTTGCATTTTTAAAGTGTGTATGTGTGTTGCAGGATGACATTCAGTATATGCAACCATTATCTATGTTGCATAAAAGCATACTCAGATTAAAGGCTTATGAAAACAATAATTTTATGATTGTTTATAAGTCTGTGGGTCAACTGGGTTATCCTGCAGGCGACTGGTAGGTCTACTGGAGCTGAATGGACTGTGGGCAGGTTGGTTGGTTTCTGGAGCCAGAGCTGTGAGATCTCTGTTCCAGACCTGCTCTCACCCTCAAGGAAGCTAGCACAGGCTTCCTCACATGGAGGTCTCAGGACAGCAAAAGCATGAGAAGATTAACTACAAGATCTCCTGAAGCCTACACTCAGAACTATAACATTATCACTTCTGCCTCATTCTCCTGGTCAAAGCAAGCCAAAGGCCAGACAAATTCTAATGGGTATAAAAAGTGACTCCAACTCTTGACAGGAATAGCAGCCCCATTCACATGGCAAAAATGCATGTATGCAAGGATAGGAGGAATCTGCAGTTATTATTATTATTATCATTATTTACAAGACCATACTTGAAATTTTCTACTCATATTTTTATAAGCTGTTATGCTTAGAAAATATAATCAAAACAGTATGAGTAAGTAAACCCTGTCTATAATCCTCTAAGAAAGACTGTTATTATGTCTCAGATAGATGAGTTCTTATCTCAATATTGGGAATAGAGATTCTTTTCTCTAAAGAGAAAACACTTGCAGCTCCCAGGGCCAATTTTTTGACTGAACAGGTGAATTAAGTCATTTTCCATTTCTCTTGCCCCAAACTGCTGAGTTATTTAACACTACCTAACCATCACATAGAGATACATGGTCACCACCTGAAGGGCTTTCTCATTCTCTGAACTGGATAAGTGAGTGACATAATAATGATAACGACAGGGACACTGGACCTAAAGATGAATTTTGTTGCCGTATTCTGATAGAGCATTTATCTCAAAGATTTGTAAATACCCTAAATTGTGGTACAGAGGTCACCGAGATTTATTTTTGAGAGAAATGGTTATCTCTGTCCTGCTCTGGGCAAAAACATCCCAGGAGCTGAGGTTATACACTCTGAATAAATTAAATCCCAGGGATACATAAAGGTTAAATGAAAAAGTCAAAGTAAGGTGATCCAAGTAAGTGGATCAGTTTGAGAAACACCTGGGAAGTGAGGGTAAGAACTGTATCCCTGTCCTCAGCCATAATGTGGACTTCTATTGTCCATGGACATAGCTATTCATCAAACAGGTTATTTTTAGAATGTCCTAGAAGTGAAAGTGCCCTTCTGGGTTGTTATTTTCCTCTCTTAGGTCAGTGATAACATGTCAGACCTATCATGAAGTCTGTTGAGGGAGAAAAAAAACCTACCATATTCTTTGTGTCTTAAAGCACAGAAATTTCAACCAGGGTAAGGGCCATACTCTGTCATAATTCCTTCAGCAACCTTCTTGATTGAATGCCTTGTTTTGACAGCCTGCATTGTGCCCATTTTGATGTGACATGGTCTAATAGCCTGGCATTAAATGACAATCAGAGAAAGAGGTGGTGGAGAAAAGTGATTAGAAGTCTGTGCCCTGGCAGGAACCGATCTGCTCAAGTTCCTGGTCAGCCACTTACCACTAACTGTGTGGGCCTGAGTAAGTTAATTCACCTGTTGAGCTTTGGTTTCCCCATCTGAGACATGGCAAGAAGTTGGACAGAAAACTCACTGGGATAATGCAAGTAAAATATTTGGCGCAGTGTCTGGTACATGGCAGGTAGTGAATACATGTAAGCCGTGCTGGTCGTCCAGGAAGTAAGCCTGGTTTGGTGCCACGGACCTCAGTCACAGGGCTGTCAGCGGAACAGAAAACAACTGCATTGGAGGCTTTTCTCCACTGTAATGAGAGGAACGCACAATGCCTTGTTACGCGGATATAGGACAGGACATGATCCACACTGGAACTAGATTCATGGAATAGCTAGGTACACTATAATGAGTTTAACCAAAATTGTGGAATGCTAAGGCTCTGTAACTATAGAAATTTATCATTCTCTCTGGATGCATATAATAAAACTTGAAAATAGGGAAACTGAACAAGCCCCAATACCACTTATTAAAATTCAGAGAAACAAACCGAATCTAGGTATTATACCTCTGAGGAATCTAGTTAACATCAGAAGTTATTTTTCCTCATTTCTCAAAATATTCACTTTCCCTCATAGGCAAAGGAACATTGTGCTGGCTGCTACTAAACAAACAGAAGCTTCAGGCATAGATTTCAACAGGTCCAGTTCCCTCTCCTTCCCAAATCAACCATGAAGAAAAGATAGATTTCACTAATCACAGGGTAATTAATAACCCATACCTACCTAGACTCAAAACAACGTACTAAAAAGTAAACATGTAGTTTTATGTAATTTTGTGCAAGGGCTATTGTTTTAGTGAATTCTAACTCATTTTCCCTCAGTTCATTCATAGCATCTTATGCATATGTACAGTTCTAATCTGGGAGATTTATTCATTCGACTGTAACAGAATCTCTCAGGTACTATTCTCCTGTGTTGCTCCTTGACTTTAAAATGATGGTATAGTATCTTCTAGGCCCAAATACCTATTGGGGCCCAACTTGCATCCTGTTATCACAACAATGACATTTTTGGAGATTTGAACTGGTGTGTGATGTTATGGTCCAGCTCAGCTAAATGATATTAAAAAAAGAAAAAACATTAAAAGAGAAAGAGGAGATTAAAATCATGCGTATAGCATAAGGAGAGTCCCAGCTTAGATGGAAATCCTATACTTCACGAAATACACAGCTGGTGTCCAGTGGTTAGGTGGAAATTTCCGCCTGGTGCAGGGAAATTTCATAGAAGAAAATTAAGGTATGGATTAAGGGTGAACTACTGTCTTCTGCAAGCACTCATGAATGATGGCATCTGGAGGGCCCCATCATGAGACTACAGTGGAGGCCACCTAAACTGTCTCCTTACTAAACATGCAGATTTCCTTTCAGAGTACACATCTCTAATTCTATAAAGTACATCAGTGGGGAAACAGGATTTACCTTATATGATGCACTTTACTGGCAGTTCCTTGGAACATACCTATTTCATAAAAGCAAAGGACAGCCATCCTCCATCTGATTCAAACTTCAAGAGGGATGTGGGTCAAACTCCATGAGTTACAATATGGTCAGAAGTTTTAACACTCCTAGAAAACAATCGAGAGTCTTAATGATGACAAATACTCTAGCTCATTTCTCATAAACACTGAAGCTGCAAATGTTGTCAGCCAGCGTGGCAACCCCTAGATGGGGTGCAAAAGCAAGACTCATGGTACATGCTTCCAGCAAACATTTCATCAACGATGTCCAGCCTACTCAGCAAGCCATTTCTTTGCTCACTGATCTGTATCCTACTCGCCATGTAGACCCAGCAAAACAAACATTTTCAGTGACACGATTGCAAATGTTTCTGTCACATAGACCCATGGCAAACAATCTCCAGTTTGGATTTATTCTCGGCAGGCAGGGCTCTGCTCCAGAAGTCTATGAGGATTCCTCTTATTGTTCACATCTCAGAGGGTGTCTCTCCTGGAAAACACATGAGATTTCTGCCATAGCAAAACAGCAGCATGGGATCCTCCTGAGAACCAACATCTCACCTAAAATATTCATGGCTCAGATTCCCAAAGGCTGACAGAGCAGTTCCTCAATTAATGACATTTCCCCTGGTATACAGTCAAAAACATGGTGTCCCAGAGATACAGTAAGAATGCTTCGCTCTTTGCATTGTTATTAATCTTCAGTATTTCACTGCTAGTGAGATATATCTTTTAGTAAAAATATATGAAACCATGAAAAAATTATTCTAGCTCATTTTATGAACTGATCTGATCCTACTACTCATAAATTATGGATGGTTACATCCTGTGGCATTTTAGTTCTGCTCACTTTATAATTTAGTCTGACATTTGGATAGCCCTGGCCCTTCTGCATTAAAGTACTGTTGAATCACTTAATTATAACCATTATATCTTGGGGGAAAATGTGTACCTGTAATGACTTGCCACTGTTAAGTGGCCAATTGAAGACAGTGAAAGTAAGTTTTTGATATAAAGAACGAAGAGATACCCTATTTAAAAAGAATGGTCTAAAGTTTAAAAAAAAAAAAACTTTGGGGGGCAAATTACAGAAACTCATCCAAATGCTTTGAGCACAATAATGTCACTAACTGGGAGAATCCAATAGTCAGTCCTTGAATACAGAAGCAGCAATCCAGCCAGGCCTGGGAACTAAAGTCCAGAATCTACAAGCAAGTGGGAAGGAAACAGATAAATAAAGCAGAGTAGGAGCACAGTAGGAGCTCCTATGAAACGAGAAATGACACGATCCATGGAGGAAAGAGAAACTAAAAGACAATGAAACACGTTACTTCAGTCTCCAAGCTTGACATTTTCACACTTCCCCAAGCATTCTTTTAGATGACATCATCCTGACAGCCCTTCTCTCCATGCTCTCTGGTTGCCGAGGACCCTCAATGTATGAATATAATCACATAAAATTTGTGGAACATCAAGAAGACGTTGTCTAATTCTCACTCTTACTAATTCTCACCTAGATGTGATACAGTATTTCTATTAACATGGACAAAAAAAACTGCGTGAGCCCTCTCAACAGTGCATTTTGGTGTAGAATTAAAGAGCCCAGATCTCCTGGGTTCATTTACTGTCTCCTCCCTTTACTAGCTGTATGACTTTAGGCAAATAATCTCTTAATGACTCAGTTTCCTTACCTGTAAAGGAAGAATATGCACAGTGCCTACTCCAAACAGTTGCTGTGAAAACTGTCTAATAATATGTATAAAGAGTTGAAAATAGCACCAGGCACATGGTAATTGCTCAATCAATGTCAGGCATTAGTTTTTCAATGAACTGAATACCATTGTCCTTTATGTGACTTTCTAAAGTGGTTCAATTTCATCATGAATGTCTTGATCATATGTTCAGTCTACAGATAACTTTTGTTGTCCTGATTACCTCTCTCAACAAGTTAGTTATCCTTCTTAGGGTTGTGTTATTCATAAATTTGATCATTATGTCCTACTTGTCTTCAAGATAATGAAAATGTTGAGTTAGATAGAACCAAGGAGAGAATTTGAGGCAACCACAGAGTGTTCTTAAATTACAAAATGCTTTTCTGCCTTCTCATTTGAGTTAGATATCATTATTCCTATTTTTCAGATGAAGAAATTAAGACCCCAAATTATAAAGGTGCTTGTTTAAGGACACAAAAATAATAAGTGATTAAGCCAAAACTAAAATCTAAGAACCCTTTTTACCTCAGTGTTCTTCAGATACAATTGATCAAATAACTAAAAACTCACAACAACTTTATCTTCCACATTTTTAAAAATCTTCTCCATATGGCATAAGGATGCTGAGTGAGAACACCAACTTGGGAATGAGACAAATATATTTTGGAATCTCTCAGTTACAGCGCTGAGTCACTGAGATGATTTGAAAATGTTAATTTCCCTAAGGCTCAGTTTTCTCATTTGTAAAATCAGTATAATAATAATACCTACCTTATAGGCTTGCTGTAGGATGAAATGAAGTAATATATGTGAGGTGCTCATCACAATACTTGTGCATCCACTATATGCTAGCTGTAATAATTCCCACTCTTAATAATATTAACCATGAGAGATCATCAGATACTTTACCAAAGGTACAAGAATTACTTCTTTTGGCATCATTCTGATTAAACTGCTTGCTTTAAAGAAAAAATAACAACAAAAACAAAATCCTTGAAAGTCAACCCATAGGGAGATCTGGGTTTTGGGTAATTCTAATTTCCAAAGTTATATCCCTGAATTTTCCCAGAATTAAAGATTAGTGTCCACTTTTAGAGACAGAAAACTACTTGTAATTTATAAAGTATAGTTCTTCTCGTCACACCATTTCTACAGCCAAGATTTCAAAACTAATGAGGTTTAATCACAATTTCTGATGATGATGATGATGATGATGATGATGATGATGATGATTACTTCTACAGGCTGAACTGTGATGCTATAGTATGGTTTTGAATAGTGTGATGACCAGATCAGATGAGTTCTGACAGAGTTGGTCCATGACCAAAGCTGTAGTCATCCCATAAGTGTGGACCCTGGCCACAAGTTCTAAGAGGGACTGCTTAAAAAAAAGAAGAAGAAAAAGAAGAAGAAGAAGAAGAAGAAGTGTGGATGCTAGCAGTTACCATTCCCACTACTGGAAATACAAATTCAAAGCATGTCAGTACCAACTGTGGATCTCTGGCACCAGCTGGACACCCAACAACAGTAGATGAGAAAGGATTCACTGTTCCTGTTTGCCTCGGTCTCAAAAAATGGGGGGATAAACCTCATTAACAGACACAATTTGCCTGGATACACCGCGAGAACCAGGGAACTCATATTCATCCCAAAATTCATTCTATAGATTGTATGTGAGAAAGCAGTAAGCCCACAGTAACATCTTAAGGAGATATCTTAAGGAGAAATAATAACTACTTTTATTTGCATATATGCACTTACTTCTGCCTTATGTCTGAAAAGTGATTATCACTTGACAGAAATAAAATTGTAATAGCACGAATATAAATTTAATGTGAGATTCAAACACAAATTTAATATTTATTTTGTGGAGATAAACAGTAGCAGCACATCTGAATATAAAATGTATTATAAATCAACCCAAGGACTCACAAACTAATCCCATTTTAAATATATTTATTCAATGTGGCAGGGAATGAGGCAGTGTCAATAATTTGGCACCAAGGGCTTCCCTTGCCAGAGTGGGAAGGAAGTCCTTGAGAACATCATTATTCTACCTCCATGTACAGACTGTGCCCTAGAGAATCCTTTTTTTTTTTTAAGATTTTTATTTATTTATTTGACAGAGAGATCACAAGTAGGCAGAAAGGCAGGGAGAGAGAGGGGGAAGCAGGCTCCCTGATGAGCAGACAGCCCGATGCGGGACTCGATCCCAGGACCCTGAGATCATGACCTGAGCCGAAGGCAGAGGCTTAACCCACTGAGCCACCCAGGCACCCCACCCTAGAGGATCCTTAAAAAATGAAGCTGATTCTAGGGGCTTCCACTCTGAAGGGTTCTGGAAACAAAGAAATGACAAGAAGGAGGGGACATGTTGTAATCTGAGAGTCTTTTTCAGGTGGCTGCTCTCTGTAGACAAGATTGAAAAGCAGCCTGCTACCAAGTAGATGAACATACGGGGGACCCTAAGCATATAGACCACCGCTATCTAAGGGAGACTCGAGTAGGTGTGGCAGAGAGTCAGTTCCAGAGGAAGCAAATTATACCAGTGTCCTCCTGTCACAGGATAAAAATGTACCTACAGTGAATGAAAAGGCAAGATGCACCCCAGACAGCCCGGAATGAGTTTTTGGACTGGCGTGGCTCCTACCAGAGCCTCTCCCAACAACCAGGGTTCCACCTCTGTGAGTGAATCTTTGCAAGATGTGAAATTGCCATTCTCTCAGTTTCATGTCTGTTTCCTTCCTAGGAAGCAACATGCCATTTTGTATGCATTTTCCTTTATTTCTCTCTTGTTATTCTCCCCAACTAGTTTCAAAAAAAATAATAACAACCAGCTCTTTTCTTCACTATTATATCCCTAGACTCCTGCCAGAGCAACTGGCACCCACCAAGTAAATTTTCATCAAATATTTGCAAAGTAACAAGCAAATTCCTTAATGATAGTACCTAAAAAGGAACATCTTAAGCCAGGGATGATGTATTTGCTTTACTTTGTGTGTCGAGTGTGAGGAGTCACCAGTGACTTCCAGGAGAAGGTAAACCTAGGCTCCATGGAAGCACGCCACTTGGCTCCGCAGCTAAGAGAGAGGCAGCAGACCCCTGCCACTCCTATCTTCCACCCCTGTTGGAGCAACTATAGTGAATACAACTCCAGTCACACATTAAATTGGAATGAGGTGTAGGAAGGGGATGGGGGTGGTTGGCATCTGTAATTTTCAAATCTCCCTCGGTGATTCTGATGTTTAGCTGTGGTTGAGAGCCACTGAGCTATCTGCTTCTTGGGAATTTGATTGGCCAATCAATCCCAACAGCAGACCCTGACTGAGATGGGAAAAGGGACAACTGAAAGGAGAGGAAGTCTCTACACCAGACACTACTCAGAGACTCAGTCTAGTCAACCTGGATGCACAAGCGTCCACCCATGCCCCCAGTAGTCATAGAATCGCTGCTCTTGGCTCAGCATGGAGCCCACATGCCCTCCACTTTCCACAATAATCGCTGCTTCATAACTCCAAAGCCATGGATTTCTCAGAGCTAAATGGGAATAATAAAAGAACATTTATTCAGAAATTTTTGATTTATGGTAAATCAGATGTAAACCTCAGAAAGAATGAATCTCATGTATGCAGTGAAAATTTTTGTACAAACCCACAAAATGTCCAAGAAAGGTAAATAATGAGTGTCTAACTCCCTTTGTATAATTTGGCTAATTATACAACTCTCAGATTATAACAGCCCTTGGGTAAACATAATGATACCTTATTTGCCACAAATTCCTTAGGGTTAGTTAACCAGTTACTTTTCTAATGCTTCAGGTATCATTAAAGCCATCCTATAATAAATGTCGGATCACTATGTTGTACACCTGAAACTAATACAATATTGTATTGTCAATTATAGTTCAATAAAAAAGTCATCCTCATTTAAGAATAAGCAGTTGTATATCATAACACAGCTCCAAATTTAACCCCAGATACCTAATAAATGTATAAAAGGGGGGAAATTATCTATTCCTAATATGCTATTTAATTACAAGGTTTGAAAAAGAAATAATACACACTAATGATGAAATTAAAGGCATTAAGATATAATTTGATTACATTCTGTGAACATTGGTTATAACTTGACTTGCAGCTAAATTTATCAAGATGCCTTCCCCATGCGCATGTGGGTAAAAGCAATTTTCAAGCAAGAGGCTAGAGTCACGGTGGATTGTTAGTGTTGGATAACTTTTATCAAACAGCACCTCATGCTCTGGATCTATTAGCTGGCAACAAGCATATACCAAGCTAAGATTATGCCCATAAATAGTGCCATTAGCTTCTTGTATTGAAGACAATGGTGTCTAATGGACCAATATCCCACACTTTCTCACAGCAGCGGGGCTTACTTTACAATGGGTTATTATGCTAATAGATTGTAAAATAGTATACAAGAACGTGGCTTTAATGTATTTACCCCTGTAGACAAGGAGGGGGAAAATGCTTTGCAAGCAATTATCATGACTTATTACACTATCTAAAAAACAATTACTGTAGACTCATGTGTTTCCGTTTTCTAAGTTTATTACTGTTAGCATGCACACAGTGAAAATAATTGAGCCAGCCACTCAAAACCGCACTTACAAACAGAGCACCTTGAGTGAGGGGATGGGAGGATATGTGCATCCAGCCCCATTCTGCTCCCACCCCCCGCCCCCCGCCATTGTTTTCCCACTCCAGAAAGGACTTTTCTTCCTGAATGCACCAAGTACTTTTAAGAAAGGAATTGAACAATGGCTGTAATTTAGAATGCAATTAGGTGAGCCACTTTTCCTTTTTTTACCTCCAATTACCCACAGCAACCTGCACACAGCTACCACCACCTCCTCCTCTCAGTCCCAGCTGTTATTCTTGAATATCAGATCAGGGCAATGTAACTCAGCCAGAGAAGGTGAATCTAAGAGAGGTCCCCAGAGGAATCTGGCAAAACCAAAGCACTTCTCACCCCTTCTGCCTTGCTGACAACATCTGTTAGGCCTGTTCCCTGGGGCCTTATGCATCTTCATTGAAAACTTCCCAGACTTAAAGTTCACAATGACTAGTCCTCTGACCCTCTTATCTGGTGTGTCTCAAAAATGTGCACCCCATGAAAGGGAACTAACTCTGTGAAAATGGACTTAATGAATAGGGTCTTTTGGAAACACAAGTCTGACTGTCCCCTCCTTGTCCACTCATTATGGTCTGTAAACCCTACATGATCCAGTCTCTATTCACCTCTAGCCCTTTCTTACCAAGTCCCTTGATCTCTTGCACCACAGGGCCTTTGCACATGCAGTTTCTGCTGCTCATAAAACTCCCCCTGCATCTAGTTAACATCTAACCAAAACTTCAGACTTCACCTTAGGTTTCCCTTCCTCTGACCTCCTTAATTAGTTAGATCCTTTGCCCTACCTCCTCCCTGCCCATGTTATTCAATCAAGACACCACAGTCCTCTCCTCCAAAGCCTTTATCACATATGCAAATTTAACCCTTATTTGTATACTTGTTAGTTTAACATTGGTTTTCCACACTAGACTCCAAGCTCTATGAAGACAGTAATCCATCTACTTTATTTGCCATTATATCCCCACTAGAACAGTGTCCAGTGCATAATCAGTTCTCAGTAAATATTTCTGAATTAATAAATACATGCACAAAGTTAGAAAGATAAAAATAATCACGTATGCAGGCACCAGAATGACTAACACAGAGCATGTGTACTGGGACCTGGTGAGAAATAGACCAGTATAGATAATGTAGAATCAACTGTAGTACTCGTTGACAATACAAGATAAATTATAACAATTCAGAAGCAAGAAATAAACAGAGATGAAAGAATGTGGGGGATGTTGGAGACAAAGCCTAAAAACTAGGTGACAAATTGAGTTTTAAATTGGGTGTGTGTTGGGGGCTGGTAATCAGTAGTGTCCAATATAGCATGAACCAAGAAGAATGGCTCAGGAAAGAGCAGAGAATTTGTCTAGGTGAGCAAGACAGCTAGACTGTCTACAATTTTCAGTGGAATACTGGGGATAGATGCCAGATGTAAGGTGCAGAGATGTAAGAGAAAATTGAGGAGAGATAGAAATCAACCAATACTTGCCAGCCCCAGCATTAAGTGAAGAAATGCTTCAAGATGGAAGAGATGGATCCGTGTGAGAGGGGAGAGGAAGAGGACCGAGGGGAGGGTGGTGGGCAAGCAGTAAAAAGACCAGGAAGAGCCTATGTGGCCAGGACGCAGGCAGGGAGCAAGGACCATCAGAAAACCACATGAGGCAGAACACAGAAAGGAAGATTAGCTAAGGGAAGAGGCAGACTGGCTCCCAGGAAAGTACTAGCAAGGAGAGGGAACAGAAAGACAGGACGAAGAGGTGATGAGAGGCACAGAAGAACCAGGTGGGGCAGCCTGGGGGCAGCCTAGTCTGTCACCGGAAGGAAGAAGCAGGGACTTCATCTGTAAGCCTAGTCTGGGAAACAGAAAGCTGTGCATGTTCCCGAGAATGGAAGCGTGGGGCACAGGTTTTTCATGCTTTGTTCTGCAAAGACAGGAGGGAAAAGCAAACTTTCCCACTCATGTTAAGAAGGAAAAGGCCTAGTCTAGGGCAAGGGAGGAGAACTCTCAGAAGTTGTGTGTTTGGAAGCACCAGTTGCCACCAGAGTCTGAGTCCCCGAGTTCCCCTGGAAGATCACTCTGGGCCATCTGTCAGGGGCAGGGCTGAGAGTCAGTAACGAGGACAGCAACCCAATGGCCTGAGGTGACCCGGTGCATCTCTACTGTGGTATCAGGCTCCTTTGCCAGGACATGTCAATTTGGGAACCTCACTCTAATGAAATGATGGATGGCCAGGCTGAGAAGGAGAACCGTGGCCCCTGGGCCCTGGAAGGCCTGGCCATCTGAGCTGCACTCAGCCCTGAGGAAGAGCTACACAGCTCTCCTCAGGTGGAACCGCCATCATCAAAAAGCATTAAGAAAGGAGGGCACGTGTGGTGGAGCCACACACTAGTTGGCAGCTTTGGAACGGGGAGGTGGGGGGGGGGGAAGAATTACTACCGACAGCCCCAGAGTTTTTCCAAACATACTTTTAATTGATGATCCCATTATATCCTTTCTAAAGGCATTTTTAAAACTTAATAAATGACTGCTTACTATGGAGCACAATACAATCCCTTACAAGTTAAGCTGTTCTCGTGAATCACTTGTAATTACTGGGCATTTTCAAGCCCAGGGGATGCATAACTATATTATTGTATTCCTGTGATTTTATGAAGTCAAGACAAGGAAACAAATCATGGTAACTGAATTAATCTCTTCACCAAGAGCTCATAATAATCAGTGGAAAACTTAAAAATCTCATTAAAAAAATCACTATTAAATCATCAGGTCTTTTTCTAACTATTACTTGGTTTGTTTACGCCCAAAAGGGGAGGAGGGTAAAAGGGGAGAATTGGAAGGGGAGGTAGAAAAGGATGGGAGGAAGGGGCTGAGGGCCAGAGAGAGGGAGAGAGAGAGAAAGAGAGAAGGGAGAAGACTGCAGGGGAGAGGGGAAGAAAAGGGAGGGCAAGCGGCAGGGAAGGAGGAAACAAAGAAAGGGAGAGAGGCAGAAAATCATTTTAGTTTCCTAGGGCTGCTGTAACAAATTGCCACAAACTTTGTGGCTTAAAACAACACAAATTTATTCTCTTACAGATCTGGAGGTCAGAAGCCTAAATCAAAGTGTTGGCAAGATTGTGCTCCTTCTGGAGACTTCTTGGGGAGAATCTGTTTCCTTTTCCAGCCTCTAGCAGCCACCTGCATTCCCTGGCTCATGGCCTTTCCTTCCATCTTCCAAGTATATCACTCCAACCTCTGCTCCCTTGGTCCCATCTTCTCCTCCTTCCTTTCACCTTCTTGCCTCCCTCTTAAGAGAAGCCTGGTTCTGGTTACACTGGGACCTCCCAGATAATCCAGGATAGTTGTCCCAACTGGAGATTATTCACTTAATCACATCTGTAAGATGTTTTGCCATGTAAAGTAACATATTTACATGTTCCAGGGAGTAGAATATGGACATCTTGGGGGGGGGCACATTTAAAGAAAGAGGGGGAGTGGTTCCAACTGAATGTGAAAGTTATGAAGTAACATATTTACATGTTCCAGGGAGTAGAATATGGACATCTTGGGGGGGGGGCACATTTAAAGAAAGAGGGGGAGTGGTTCCAACTGAATGTGAAAGTTATGTCAAATGGGACCTCTATGCCATTTTGATTTCAAATGACCTTCAAGTCATGTTGTAAGAATGGCTTTTTTAAATCACCCTCTCTAGAAAAGATGTACAATGTACCATGTTGCCTGTTCAACAATTTTTCAAAACACATTCCCACCTATAATCTGATGTTCTCCTCCAAACATATCTTGTCAGATAAGAAAGACAGTTTATCCCTAGTTGCAAATAAGAAAAGCCGGCCAACTTGCAGCTCCTCCCTGCCCCCCTCACCTCCCCCTCCCAGTCACCTAAGAAGCCACCAGCAGCTCACCAGGACCAGCCTGCCTCCGGACAACTGCCCAGTTCTCTTTCCATGGCATGACACTTAGATGCATTTTTATTATAGCTTTTTGTAAGGGAAAAAAATAGATGAAATCAAAGGCTCTTAGATCTTTCAAATCATTTGAAAAAAAGATCCTATAGTTAGCCCTCCCCCACCCACGTGTTTTTCCTCCAAGCCCTTTCCTGTGATCCAGGCATGGTCACTCTGCACAGATACCTCCAGGGACATGGAGCTCACTATTCTGCAAGTTAACGCACTCACAGGCACTCCTCTGCAGGCTCCATTTCCAAAGATAGCCCTAGCAAGGCCTGGGGTCAGCACGGAAGTGGTCTTACATAGAAGTAAGGGCTGATGCAGGACAGCATACAGGTGTGGCTCAGGCTCAAAGGTCATCCTGCAGGACACAACACCACAAGTAATCAGTCCACTGGCAATTCACTGGGCAATCTGAACCCCAGAGTCCTTTTTCCTTTTATTCATCTGCCACTAACTTGTTGAATGGTGTTGGTTAAACTGGCCCCCTTTTATATGGAGCTGGTCCAAGCCAACCTTAGCAGGACACTTTTGCATGATGGTCAAGAAGATAGAGCATGAAGCCAGCCTAGCTGCTACCTGCTTGATGTCAAGCAAGTTCCTTAATCTCTCTGAGCCTCAACCATAAAACTGGGAGAGTAAACCTCACCTGCATCATAGGATCATGAAGATAATAACGGAGACAGTGTGTGCAAAGTCCTTAGAACAGTGTCTACAATTGTAGTCTTACTCCAGGGACCCAAGCTCGCTTTCTATGTTTGACTCTCTAGCTTTTGTCCTCCCATACCATATGACATTAGGACTGAGTATATCTTCCCTTAGCAAAATCTCTTTGCTCCACCTTTGCAACCTTTCAACACATACACACACATCATAATGGCCATGCTTATCAATGCTCTCAGGATGCTTCGAGTTCATTCTGCACTTTGCTGTGCTGGAGGTGTTGGAGCACACAAAGAAAAATAAGAGTCTGCCTTCTCAGAGTTTTAGGTTTAGGCAAAGAGAAGGTCCATGGGAAATAACAATAATGCAAGATAAAATATCATAAGGTTCTAAGATTTGTATAAATAATGTGCTTTGAAGTTTCAGAAGCTGGAAAATACAACACTGGTTGAGAGTGGGGGAAAAGGGAGTTATAAAAGTCCCACTCACTGGCCTTGACCCAAAGATGCCCATGTGACAAAAGAAAGAGCATTGCAGGTCAGGAGGGTACTTACAGGGAATGGACATTCTTGATATATTTGCTAGGGTACAATCCAGTCCTCCACTTTGCAGACCCAGAAAACTGATTTATTTAGAAGCCTGAGAGTGGAGCTGGCAGTCAGGGTAGCCTCACATTAACTACACTCAGTAGCCTGATGTATAACAGCAGATGGTCAATATATTATGTCCTTTGAGCAGTACTTGGATTACAGTAACCACATCAGAATGGCCATCGTATATTTTCCCTGAAAGCAAATCATAATCAAAAAGTTAATGATTGACTCTGAAACCAGACCAAGGAGAGTTATGTAATATGATTGTTTTCTGACATGAGGGTAAGATGTCTGATGCACTTAAGTTTCCTCTAGCAAGTACAAAGGACCAAGATGCCTTCTTTCCTTTTTCTTTTCTTAGTGACTGACTGACCTACCTCTTCCTGACTGACACACCCTTTTTTCTTCCCTAAGTCAATTATTTTAATTATATCATTACCACCTTGCTGATCTGGGAGCCAGCCCATCTCTTTGAAACAGTTTTGTGTATCTCTAACCAGACGCATAACTCTCAGCGAGAAATAGTAGTTCTAAGTGGTTCTGGGAGATGGATATGCAAAGGTCCGAGGGGGCCAGACCGCAGGAAAGGAGGTGGACCTCACACAGTGGGTGGTAAACGGGAAGATGACATAACTTAGTGATAATGACACTGACGAGCCCCTCTGCTGACCCTCCTCGTTATCCATTTGTTTTTCCACACGGAAGACATTGCCAGGGCCATGTCTTTCCAAGACGCAGTCTGCTGGGAGGAGTATGGGGGCAAAAATGACTTGGAGTGTTCCTAAATCAGAGGAGCATTTCTGATCCATAGGACATTGTATCTTAGTTTCCTTAGTTTCCACAGAAGAACTGTGTTCTTAGGGAAGGAGGTGGGGATGAAGGGATGTACAGATAGGATGGGAGAGAAAGTAACAATAAAAACGCAAAATGTTCCTGTACCCCTATGTCACCCTGTCATACTCCTCCTCTTCGGCCATGACGTGACAGCCTCCGGGAACCTTTCGGATACCTCAGAGTTAACCCCTCCTTCCTGTGTGTCAGGGATCAGGAAACATTTTCCAGAAAGGGCTAAATAGTATGTCTTTTAGGATTTGTGGGCCATCTGGTCTCTGCTCCAACAACAATCAATAACACTGGTTTCAAAACGTGAATTTGTGCCAACGTGACTAATATATTTGGGAACAATGGGAGCATAACACAAATTTCGTGTTTGTTCGTGTACAACTTCGTCTCTGAGAAACACTAGGCGGCTGAAACAAGACACACGGGACTACACACGGGACTACGTAGGCCGCGCGCACGCAGGAGCCTACCTCAAACATCCCCTCTCGGCCTCCGGTCACCACGGCGACGAGGGGCCACCTCATCCGCGGTGGGCGCCAGAGCTTCCCGTCAGATTTCAGAAAGCCTTCTTCCACCACTGAAGAGCTCTCAAGCTGAAGCCCTTCTGGAAGACGCCAGGTCTTTTTAGAGGTAAACTGCTGTAATTATTGTAGTTTATATTCCTTTGATATGTATATTTCCTTTGATAAGGAAAATCTACGTTCTAAGATGGCGGAGCAAGCCCGCCGTGGGGGACGCCCAGTCCCCGCCCCACGGCCCTTCCGGCTTCGTCTTCCTGCCCCGCGTGGCGCGGCGCCAAAACTGCGCCACAGATACAGAACTGGAAGTGTATAAATTACCCTTCCTGTTTGTGCTCGGGGCTCAGATCTTTGCAGATCACTCTGGTCTGAGCCCGCCTGTGTCAAATAAACCTCTTATCCTCTAAGATCTCCGAATGCCTCTCGGTTCTTCCATCCGGTGATCCAGTCCAGGTTCCGGAACACCTTAACCATTTAATATGTGTAAAATAGTGATGCCATCTTATCAGCTTCTGGTCAGTTTTTCTTATTTGCCCCTGACCAAGTGTTTGAATGTTGTCCTCAACTCCAGTTTTCCCATATGCCCTGCGGATTTTATTGCACAATCTTACATAGTGTAATGATTTTTAGGAACGTGTACCATGTTAAAGCACAACGGACTGTACTCAACTCGGCCGTGTTAGGGCAAAAGTGGCCCAAGACAACACATAAAGAAATGAACATAGATATGAGCTTTACCAAAACAGGCAGCAGGCTAGATTTAACCCATGGCCTCACTTTTGCTCTGGGTTATCTCTCTACCCTGTACATGATTTAGTTGCTGCCCTTAGTATCTGGATGGTGATTGCTAATTTATTTAAATGTCCCTCTCTCCCATTAGGCCATAAGCTCCGTGAGGCTGGGGTTCTTTTATTCATAGCTTTCCTCAGCGCCCCTCACTGGTCCTGGCACGCCCCAGGCTCACAGAGAGGTTTGTTGAGTAATCTGTCCCAGAGGAGATGTAATCCCCTCCTCCGGCTGATATTCTAACCCCAAAGAGCAAGAGCTGTCCCCCTCTATCACCCACCCCAGCATGAGCCTCTGACAGTCAGATTCAGATATAAGTAATGTTTATTAAACCCCATCCTCTCAGCATACAGAAGATCGTGATTTTATGTAATTTTATGCCATTCGTCCAGACAAAGCTGAAAAATAGGTCTATTCTCTCCATTTCATGAGTGAGGAAATGACATCTCTGAACGGTTTCCTAACTGTCCCAAGTCACACAGCAGAGCAGGGTGTGTGCACTGGAATGCAGGGTGGCTACAGGGAAGGAACCTCTTGTGGGGATGATGCCCTCACACTGACTTCCTCTTTCTCCCTCTCCTTGGCACACATGTTATGGAGCTGACTTGTTAGGTTGGCCTGATAGAAAAAAAATGCAGAAGGAGGAAACCTGAAGAAACCTACAGAAAGTTTCTTACATGATGCCATCGGCCTGTAGGTCCCATATTCACAGTCCCGCTGCCCTCCTGCCTGAGTCAGCATGCACGGCCTGCCATCTGCTCAATGACAAGTCAACATGCCTTCACCACAGATTGCCAAGGGCTCAAACTGGCACTCTTCCCCTCAAATTCCAGACTCCGTGCTCAAGTTTGTGCACAAAAGTGGGCATAATTATGACATCAGAATGAAGCAACCCAAACAGTGACACTAATTCTGTGGAACATAAAATGGATAAAAGGAGTCTGCCAGGCTGAGAACATCACCAACAAGAACAATACATACAGCATAATTCTGGTTAGTAAAAGAAACAAACCTGGGAAAATAAAACAAGACGAAATCAGAGAGGGAGACAAACTATAAGAGATTCTTAAGCATAGGAAACAAACTGTGGATTGCTGGAGGGGAGGTATGTGGGGAGATGAGGTAGCTGGGTCATGGGCATTAAGGGGGCACTTGATGGAATGAGCACTGGGTGTTCTATCCAACTGATAAATCACTGCACTCTACTTCTGAAACCAGTAATACACTATATGTTAATTAATTGAACTTAAATTTAAAAAAGGAAACCCACCAAAAATTGATGCTGTAACAGTAATTTGAACAAGGAAGCTTTAGAAACAAAACAGATGAGATATCTGGGACCTAGAAAAGGTAAGAAGAACCCAGTACTCAACCCAAAATTACAAATTTTAGGGCTCCTGGGTGGCTCAGTGGGTTAAAGCCTCTGCTTTCGGCTCAGGTCATGATCTCAGCATCCTGGGATCGAGGCCCGCATTGGGCTCTCTGCTCAGCAGGGAGCCTGCTTCCTCCTCTCTCTCTGCCTACTTGTGATCTCTCCCTCTGTCAAATAAATAAATAAAATCTTTTTTAAAAAATTACAAATTTTAGAAGGCTCTGGGAATTCTTTGGTTCTTACTCAATTAATTTGGTTTTATAAGATCACGTTGTTTTTTTTCTTGGCCATAAGCAGTTTCTATACTCCCTTTACAGAATCACAAAGGGTTTTACTTTCATCAGACTTGCTATAACACACCATAGCAAGAAAGGATTTGTTCGGCCCATTCTTCATTTATATAAGAAATATAAGCAACTATGAATACCATCTTGTCTGAACTGGCAAAATTACCATCTGGAGTCTGCACTTGTAAGTCAAAGGAAAAAAACTGAATGTTCAGAACCCACCTGGCCCCCAGTATTGCTATGGAGCCTTGTTCAAAGGCCCATGATCCAGCCAACTCCCAAATGTCTGCGACGTCGGTGAGTGGTCCAAGATATTTCCTTGTAGACCACCCTGGCCATGCCTGGCCCTTAGCAGAGCATGTCACCAACAACCCAAGGGAGGGGAAGGTTTTCTACTCCTTGGTATGCTTCTGCCCTGGCTGGATGCCTGGAGTGCAATGTGCACACAATCCATTTTATGAGACAGATGGAAATTGAGTTACAGCAAATAAATCATATGGCACTTCTTTTAGTGATGTCTTTCTACAGGGAATCTTCCTGTTGACTAAGTGTGGCCTTGTACCTACCTGATTAGGCACACAGATGTTTCATTGATATTTGACTCCTGTGAGAAGTTTCTTATTTAAAGACTCTCTGGAGCTTCTCAACATGCAGGGCTCCGCCACTTAGATATTGTGAGGTGTTTTGTGAATTGGTGATTATAACTACAGTCCCTCTGTAGACACAGGCCCACTCCAACACAGGCACAAATAAATAACTATGCCACCAAAACCATCAACGTCCCCATATGTGTCACACCCTACCCTCCCCAAATTTTTCATGCAGAAGTTGGAGCTTGGGACAAGCAGGTGACGACTTGGAGAGTATAGTTCAAGCATCTCCCTTGCCATTCTCCAAATAGATGCCCCCTCTAAAAGCCAGACGGTGCTTACCAAAGAAGCAACAACACTGGAACTGATGAGGGAGAAGAAGGCCAGCTGAGGACAGAGCACAAGCAGACACCCCGCAACCCCCACCCCCACTCCCAGGTGGGATCTGTGTGACATTCCTCAGACACTCCTGGCTGCCCTAAAGGGAAGGGAAGGGAAAACTAAGGGTTAACTGACAGAGCTCACAGTCCTGCAGGACCTGAGTCTCCATCACTTTACCAATGTCTCATGGATTAAGAGAAGCACAAGAGAAAGGTATTCTTATCAATAGCCTAAGTTCCAGAGACTCATAACTCATTGTCTTGGAGCCAAAACATCGCCCTCCAATCCTGATGTGGGAAACAAAGGTAGAAGGAAATGTAAATAAAATAAAATTTCCTTATAACCCGAAGCCCATTGACAAGTACTTGAGACAGGCAGAGTGTACATTCCTCCAGGAAACTCCCAACTATGTTCATGTTAATGCCTTGCTAGAAGGAAAAACAACTTTAGTTTGACAATAGCCAGGCCTCCAGTATCCTGAAAGTCTTCTTCAGCATATGAAAGTCCTTTTGGACACCCCCCCCTTTTTCCCTTACTTCCCGGACTCCAGAGTTTATATAATCAGTCACTCCTCACAACCCCAATGCATCAGCTTTTTCTGCCCGAGGGTCCTGTCCCCGTGCTTTCATAAAATCACCTTTTTTGCACCAAAAACATCTCAAGAATTCTTTCTTGGCCGTCGGCTCTGGACCTCACCCACATTCAAATATTACCTCAGAATCAGATAGATCTGAGATAGAATTCCAGTTTTCCCGATGCATTGTTGAATAGCCAGACTGACTTACTGAGGGGAGAGGATCCCACAGGCTGGGTTTAGCAATGCAACTATAGTGTTTTAAAAAGAGAATATCAAATCTCAGGAAACCAGACTAACACAGAATGTGAGCACCCATGGGATGCCAGGCACTTAAGCAATTATTTTATTTAATTCTCAAATCAAATGAAGAAACAGAGGCTCAAAGGAATGAAGTATTTTGGCCCAGACCTCCCGGCTCAGGAGGAGCAGCCCTGAGATTCCAACCTGGCACGTGGGTCTGGCTGTCAAAACTGGGCTCCACTGTGCTTCGGTGCCTCTTGCCTCCTCAAGGCCAATTCTTTAAAATGTAGGCAGTTACGCAGGAAGAGTACCCACGAACAGACCCAAACAAAGGACCGGAATTCTGAAGAGGCCCTTGGAGCAGCAGAGGTGAGGCATAAGGAATCAAGCATCACCAGTGGTTTACAAACATTCATGAAGCAGGCCCGCCTCGCAGGCCCGACGGGAGTCCCCGAAGCCCTCTCAAGACTAAACAACACTGGTGCGCAGACGGAAGAGAATTCCACGCTTTTCTGAGACCAGAGTATGAAAAGGAGCCATACAGGTGAAGCCTTGGATGTATGCCAAATCCATTCCAGACTAGACAGAAAAGACAAATAGAATAGCCAAATCTGGGCGCCTGGGTGGCTCAGTGGGTTAAAGCCGCTGCCTTCGGCTCAGGTCATGATCCCAGCGTCCTGGGATCGAGGCCCGCATCGGGCTCTCTGCTCAGCAGGGAGCCTGCTTCCTCCTCTCTCCTCTCTCTCTCCTGCCTTTCTGCCTACTTGNTGGATGTATGCCAAACCCATTCCAGACTAGACAGGAAAGACAAATAGAATAGCCAAATCCTTGCACTTCAGGACTTTAAACAAAGAGTGGAGATTCACTGACTGGAGTCAAGTCTTTCGATGAACCAAAAAAGAGTCAGCCTTGATTAACATTCTTTTGCATCATCAAAAGGAGATAGGTCAAAATAAGGTAATGGTAAGGTATTGATTGGCCACATATTGCTGTTAAAGGAGTCACCTGTCAGTGGGAAGGGGGCAGCTTTCTTCCCCAAGGGGGTCAGACCATAGCTAGAAGCTTCTGTCATTCCACAATTCTTAATAAAAAGCTTAATCTCTCTGCAATGACTTTTAAACTCCCATGATTTTCTCTAATGACATAGAGGGAGAGCAAAATAAAGTCAGCATTCTTTTCTATTTTTTGAGTTAACTGTTTCTTTTCTTGATTAGGGGCTACCTGCGTATTGTTTCATCACTACCTAGGGAGACTGTGGTTGGAAAGCCCTCTGACTGCACATTAAGATCTCCTGGGGAGATTAAAAAAAAAAATAGTGATTCCTGGCCCCTCAACAGACTAAATGGTGTAGAATCCCTGGGAGGGGTGAGCCCAGGAAATTATGGTTTTTAAAATTTTTTTAAAGATTTTATTTATTTATTTGACAGAGAGAGACAGCCAGAGAGGGAACACAAGCAGGGGGAGCAGCAGACTCCCCACTGAGCAGGGAGCCTGACATGGGGCTAGATCCCAGGATGCTGGGATCATGACCTGAGCAGAAGACAGACACTTAATGACTGAGCCACCCAAGAGCCCAAAAACTGTGCTTTTTAAAAAGCTCCCTGGGTGATTGGGATTTGAATTCTGACTTCACTGCCCACTAACTGTGACAATGGGCAAAACACTGCCCTTTCTAAAACTCAACTTTTCTCTCCAGTGAAAGAAAGATCTTCAGGCTACAAGGGAAAAATGACACAATGTGCAGAAGACTTTTATAAGCTATGAAAACACTAAAAATAGGAAGTATTACCATTAGGTCTATCATATATATTAATTAAATAGAATATATTTTATGGATAAATGTAATCTATAACACCTTTAACTCCTATAAGACTTTTTTATTCTGAGACTTTGAGTAAGGCCATATGACACTGGCCAACGTGGGTGAATACATAAAAATAATTGGGATCTCCTTAAAGTTTTAGAGGCAAGAAAACACAGAGGATAGTTCTCTAGAAGATGGAAAGGGACATTCCTTGAAGCTAATAAGTCACTGATTTCCCCTGAGACTCATAGTACTAAGGAGTTCATCCTCTAAGGAGACCATTTCTCCTTGGGTCACAGCAGCAAGTTTTCGAACCAGTAACTGAGGGACCTGTAGCTGTTGCCTGCTAGGAGGTGAGGACACTTCATTATTCCTAAACAGTCACTTATTGATCACTGGGTAGGAAGAGAAAGCAGATGCTTTATCTAAATTACCTCTGATCAATTGATTGGAGAGGTGTTGAAGATTAAGTGATAGGAAGGGCTTTGCATGAAATTAGCAAAACAAAATAAGCTATATTCCTGACCAATCAGCCAAAATCTCCTAAGAGGGGGAAGAAATCACAGATAGATTCAGCCCAAGACGCATGTCCTATTAGAAGTATTGAAATGCAATAGTCAGCAACATTGGATGATGGCTTTGAATAAGAAAAGAAATACAACACTTGTTTCCTGTTTGACTCAAATGTACCAGGTGGAAAAAGGATAGTAACAACCAAGATTTCAGAGGCTAAGTGAAGTGCGTGAAGTTAGTGAGGGAGCCAAAGGCCCCGAGATGACCCTGCCAGTCTGCCGGTGCCCGCAGGAGTGTCTGAGGCCTGCCAACTCACCTGCTCTTGTTGCAGTGTTGTTCCACAGGACAGAAGAGAATGCAAGAAAGGGGTGTGTATGCAAGTGCCCAGCTTTTCCTGAGACGTCATGTGTTATAACACTTTGCACACCAACAAAATGTGCACCAACAAGGAATTAAGTAAATAGTCATGTGACTCTAAAGTAGAACATCAAGGAGCCATTATGGAAACTGTTATAGAAGAATGTTCTTGATATGGCAAGTTTTGACAATATGTAAGCTTAAAAAAAAAAAAACAAGCTGTTTTATATGATGCCTTTTTATACAAAATGATATATGCATATAATATGAAAAATACTGAAGTCATTCATTTATTCATACCACAAATATTTACTGGGTGCCTGCCACAATTCTAGACATTGGGGAAATAATGGTAAAAAAAGAAAAGCCCCAGTTTGATGGAACTTAGGTTCTAGGGACAGGATCCAGGAAATAAACAAACGAGCATGTAAATATACAGTATACCAGATGATAATACGTGCTAAGGAGAAAAATAAAACAGAGGAGGGGGAGTAGGGATTGCCAGGGGAAAAAGCCTACATGTAAGGAAACCTCACCATTAACAGAGACCTGAAGAAAGTCAGAGGCAGAAAAAGCCATTCTGATGATTGGGATGAGGTGCTCCATAAAGAGAACAGCAAATGCCAAAACTTTAATGGGCAGGAGAGTGCTTAGTATATTCAAGGGACAGCAAAAAGTGGCGGGAGAGAGTAAGCAAGAAGAGTGACAGATGAGGTCCCGTTAAGCTTGCAAGTGGTCATATATATATATATATGTGTGTGTGTGTATATATATATACACACACACACATTCTATCCACAATTGTTCAGGGTTTTCCCATAGGGAGATGGGCAGCCATGGGAGGGTTCTGAACAGCTGTGGGCTATGACCCATATTAGGATGAAAAGAGTGACTCTGGCTGCTGGGTGGAGAATGTATTGGGAAGAGGTGAAAGCAGGGGAGGGGCTAGGAGGTCCCTGCAGTAATCCTGGCCTCCATGACCACACTGGCACTGCGGTGGAGCGGGGAACACAGGGGCTGAGAAGGGTCAGATTCTGGGGTATTTTGCTGCTGAAGCTGATGTGGTTTGCTCAAGGGCATGGGCGTGAGGTAGCCAAAGAAGGAGGACTCCAGGGTGGGGGCGTCACCAGCTCCTGATAGAGCAGATAGGAAGAGGACTGAGAACTGAGCATCGGAAGTGGGGACCCAGGCAGTGTGGTGGAAAAGAAACCGTGGCTAAAGAGGACCGCAGAGAGAATGGGAAGAGAGAAAACCACAAAAAATAAGTGTAGATGATTCTTCTGAAGAGTTTTTTCAGGTAAAAAATGGGGTGGTATGAAATGCGGCTCCAGCAAGTGCTGCACATCAGAGTATTAGCAGTGACTGGTTGTATCTAGAGTTTCAGTAAATTACTACCGTCTTCGGCCCCCCAGTTTGTGCACTGTTGATGTTTTCTAAGTTTTCTGAATGATCCTGCATTCTGTTCATAAGTAGAAAAATAAACAATTTTTTAAGAAAATACTTGGTCCTAGGGCACCTGGGCGGCTCAGTGGGTTAAGCATCTGCCTTTGGCTCTATCATGATCCTGGAGACCTGGGATGGAGCCCCATCTGATTCTCCTGCTTCTCCCCCTGCCACTCCCTTGCTTGTTCTCTCTCTCTTTCAAATAAATAAACAAAATCTTGAAAGGGAAGGAAAGGGAAGGGGAGGGGAGGAGAGGGGAGGGGAGGAGAGGGGAGGGGAAAGGGACAGGAGGGGAAGCTGCTGTAGCGGACAT